>JAGSPU010000230.1:0-38375 GCA_019321725.1 Paulownia fortunei | reverse complement strand
TCAATAGATTATTTTGAATCTAGTGCCTTTTGCACATCTCCAAGGAGTAGCTCACACCAATTGTTGAGCTTGAAACAATAGCTCATGCTTTTTGTTGAGCTTGAGATGGCATTGCGAACTCATAATGCCTCTTCTTGTGCGTCATTTAAACAAACATGGCTGCATAACACTCGACAATGGTATGTTCAATCTTGAATTTCATACTATATTTCATCAACTTCTACTATCCATCGAAGGAGAGAATTGAGAATATCAGTAAATAAGACAGATTTAATTAGTTAAACTTTATCTTAGTACAATTACGAGCTAAGTGACTAGTCTCATCATTGCACTTGACATTTGTTGGCAGTTAGTTGCCTTTATCACTAAGGTGACACGCCTTGTCACTTCATTGGATCAAATTTATGGTTCTAGTTTTAATTTTTGCTCTTGTTAAGTTGTTGTCTTTTCTAATACTAACCTAAGTTGGTTTATATTGATCAATATGAGCGACAAGAATAATTGCTTGTACATTTTTCGACTCTTAACAATCAGTCTTAAGTTAGACGATTATTATAAAAAATATGTTAGTAATATTTATAAGTCAGTTGAAAAAAGCGACTTTAGGACAACTAGAACTTTTTAATTATGAGTCAGCTCATATGAGAAAATAGAACTCAAACTCCTTTATTAATTCCTCCTATTTGTAACTTGTACAAATTAAAGCGCAAACATGATTCTTCATTAATTAGTATATTGTCAGTGCTTAAGTCACGATAATATTTGGCATTTTAAAATCTTGCATTTGCGGCTTAAATAAATTAAAACACAAATATTAATTTTAGTCCATTACCATATTGTTAGTGTCTAAGTTGCGATAATATTGGACAATTTGTCTATTTTCATGCTTAATTGGCTTAAAACATAAAATTGTTGAGTTGGTCTAAAACTTTTAAATTAATTGCGCCGAAAAAAAGAACTTTTTAGAAAATAGCATAAAAAATTATTATATAAATTTTGCAGTCAATTATATTACAAAAGAGTGCAGTGGTTTAATAGTAGTTTTCTATCTCAATAACAATTAGCAAACTAGGTTCAAATACATATTGGTGCAAACTCTTAAATTTTATTTTCAACAACACATGGCAGCCACAGAGGTGCTACGTGAGCGCAATCTAAGCACCAATTGTGCACTACGTGGCCGTATGAAACATCAGCCAAAGGCACTATATCAGCACGCTACCTAAGCGTGTGCGCCACATGGTTATATGCCACGTCAGCCAGTGCGCCATGTCAGTGCCGGTACCTTCTCCAGCATCAGCAGTCTGATTCCGAAAACCAAATGAATTTTTTGGCAAGAAAAATTAAATATATGTCAAAATTTTTAAAAATTCATATCTCACTCATTTTAAGTCTGTTTTTGACGAATTTTATATCATTTCGAACCTCTTTTTATGCTCTACAACATAGCATAAAAATTTCATAACAAATATATCAAAATCTAGTTTAATTTTGAGTCTAAATATAAACAAGTATCTAACTTTAAATTAAATTTTCTCTCAAATCGTTTATCCATTTTTCACCAAATTTTAATCACGTAATTTACACATTAAGATTAATATATGGTAAAAATTTTATGCTTTTAAAAAAATAATTTTTTTAAAGCACATATACATTCATAAATTCAATCAAATGAAATGGCGAGAACGAGTCCTATGGGCTCTGATACTACTGTAAGAAAATTAATCAATAATATAATATGAATCAAATATTTATATAATTCATATAGATCGGGTATACCTATACGTAGTAAATTGTCGATTCACGTATCCCAAATCAAGCTCGTCTATCAGTTTCTTTTTTATTGAACTACGAACATATCTTTCTTGTTAGTAGTAAATAACTACTAGAGTTATTCACTCAATTATACACCTCAAATTCTTGGAGTTTATGGTGATGCTTTAATGAAGACTGAGAGAAAAAGATTTTAGAGAATATGGCGAGAGTTTATGGGAGAATTACGTTCATTTACCCATTCTGTTGGATGAGAATTAGAGATATTTATTTTTATTTAATGTAGAATCCTAGTCCAACTAGAAAACTCAATCTCACTCAAATTGTAGAGATATCCAATTAAATATGATGTCAATTAGGTTAAAGGTTCTAAACTCGATCCAATTTTCAACATCTCCCACTCATACATATTTGACTCGATCTCCTCGAATAATCTCATATGTAGGAAACTTGGCATAAATCTTCATATGCCCACTAACCTTCAGTTATAAGCTAAATTAGTTACAAGTTATATAACCCGTGCCAAGGCCGATATCGCCTGGGTATGTTTTTTTATTTTTATTATTTTTATTATTTTGTAGTAGTTACTTTATATTTTATTCCTCTTTTTTACATCTAAGAATTAAAATACTACTTTCAGAATTAAAATAAAGTTGAACCTTGGCATGTCAAAGAAATTTGTCAACCAAAGCCACTAAGACCAACTTATGTTCACAAATAGCTAATGTCAATATGTATATGATTTACATGTAGAAGGAAAAACCCCAGCGTGTAGTCTGCAGTCGGGCTCAAGATCAGCCCGAATAACAGGCCCGGGTTGGGTCACTATATCTTTCAAGTGGTTTAGCCTAGGCCTGACTTGGTGCAACCTAGGTCTATGATGTTTAAGTCTGACTAAAGTGATGGGCCGGGCCAAGTCAAGCTGGGTTGCGCCAATGGGCTTTGGATTGGTTGGGCCAAGGTAATATAGCCTAACTATATGGGCTGTTTATTTTTATTTTTTTATATTAAGATGAACAATTATTGATAAAAAAAATTAATTAGATATGAGATTGAAATTAAACTATTTAAAAAATCTTATGTATATTTCATAGAATTTCTTAAAAGATATATTAGTTCATATATTATCATATATGTATTTTAGATGAAACAAAATAGTTTGTTGGTAAACACCTTAATATATGATGTAGTTGATCATGAGTTTGAATTACTTGGAGGAGAGTTGAAAAATCTAAATTCCTTTTCTTAAAGAAAAGAAGAAAAAAAATATGTATTTTAATGGACTTTTATATACATTATTGTGAATTTTATCAATTTACCCTCAATAAAAATCATTCAAATTGTAGCCTAATTTTGGCAATTGTTTATTTTGCCCTAACCCCAACTCATCTTATCCTTCATCTTTCTCCTCCTCAAAAGCCACAGTCCCATCAACAAGAACAAAATGGATGAAATTACAACGGAGCTCTAACCTTACAATCTGCTAGAGGGCATCTTCATCTCCTAGGAGAATACCGCCGATGTGTTCTATAGGTAGTATTTTCCTTCATCATCTCCCCTTGTTTAATAACTCTCAAACCACATCTCACCCTCACATTAAATTGAATTAGATTGGATATATTAGTATATTCAATCTAATCAAATAAAATAAACATATCCTATGATTATGATTCCTATTAAATAAAGTAAACATACCCTATGAGTATGATTCCTATTAATTTGATTATTTACTATTTGAATATTATTTTATTTATTTGTTAAATTAAATTATAAACATAAATAAAAAATCCTAAGCTCAATTAATTCTGCCAATACAACTAATAAAATGAGTATTAAGACAATAGAAAAAAATTACATACAGAGAAAAGTTCTCTTATTTGTACGAAGAATTTGGGTTGCAACTATTTTATCCATTAAATTAACTACAATTATTGAAATATTAAGAATAAAATTTATTAATTATTTGGTGGACAAAATTAAGATTAATTAGACTACCTACATGTCTGTATATATGGCACTTAGATAGATGGTTCCAATGTTTTAGTTTTATTATATAGATTACCAATATACTCATTTATGTGTAAAAACAAATAAAAAATCTGAAAACTTTCAACATTCTTCTAAAACTATTTTTGCTAAAAAACATTTCTCACTAACGTAAATTAGTAATACAAAAGTACTTAAACTTTAAATTTATTGAACTAACTTTAAAAGCTTAGACTGTCTGTTGCACCTTAATAACTTTCAATTTATTTTGTCTGTTGCACCTTAATAACTTTCAAATTATTTTGTAAATTATGTACTCTGAAATATGTTTCTCATTAAATGCAATTTAGTGCCACAATAATTTGTACACTCTGATTTTACATTAAACTAATTTTAAATCTTACAATTTCTTTTCTAAACTATTAAGCGTATAAAGCTTTTTTCTAAACACATACAATAATTTTTACTCTTTAAATTTGAGTAGATTGAGGGAGACTCATTTTTTCATTTATTTATAAATTTTCATGTTGGAATTTTATCATTCAATTTTTAAGCTAATCTTTGTGAGTTGATTTGGTTAAACTAATGAACACTTAAATTTTTTTGTACATAATTACAAATTAGAACTATAATATTTTTTTCATTAAAATTTTTTCCAAGAAAAATTTATTTGCCATTCTCAAACAAACATAAAATATTATAAAAAAACATATAACCCAACATAATTACGTGTGTCAAATCCTACCAAAACCATCAAATCATAATATCTACGTCCAGTGAAATTACTTGAAACCTTAAAATGTAAGGCTTTGTTTGGATCAGTTCTGTGGAAATTTTTTGAAATTAGTATTTAGTGGGAAGAGTTGGGAATTGTGTGGAATCGAATTTTTGTTTTGATGTGTTGGTTTAGGAATAGATGATTTAATTTGTTTTCATTGGGATAGTATTTGGAGGTGGTGTTTTTTGTCCTTGGAATTTGTAAAAATGTATTTGGTTTTGGTTTGAGAAATGTCTTGTCAAGTTATTAAAAGTAATTGGTGATGTCCTGTCATTTGGTTTAAATGAATGAAATGATTTAGTTAAAAAGGGCGCCTAAGCCATATTTAGCCTCTGTTGGCCATATGCATGGTTATCTGTCCCGACCCACAAGAGCAAACAGGGTGTTTAGGCGCGTTCAGGTTTTCCATCATATTTAAAATTGATTTATAGAAAAGTTATTTGAAGTTTTTAAAATTATATTTTTTAAAAGATGGGATATGTGATTTAGAATATAAAAAAAATATGATATAATTAAAAAATTAAATTAATAAAAGTATTAAGTATTATGAATCTGTTTTTGAGTTTTGGATAGAGGAACGACTATTTATTATTTTTATTTTTTTTAAATGATACTATTGAAATTCATATATAATGAATGTTTCAAGGGAAGATGCTATCAAATAGCCTATGCATTAAGATAATTATGATATTATTTTACTGTTTGCAAATTATCTGTTAACACCAATACTTATTTTTATGATTAAGTATTTATACACTCTTTTGTGTACAATAAATTAATATTTCACATTAACAGTCGGTGTAGTAGAACCGTACAATAAGCTAAATGAACAAATATTTGTTGTGTCATTGATAATACATAAATCAAGAATTGTCACTAAACAAGAAAGGTTTTAATGTCAGTATTTATTTATGGGTTTAAGTATTTATGTACATATTTATCTACAATAAATTAAGGTTTCACATTAGGAGTCGGTGTAGTAGAACCATACAATAAACTAAATGAACGCAAGTATTTATTTTGTCATTGGGGATATATAAATCAAGAATCACCACTAAACAATAAGGTTTTGACGCCAACACTTATTTATAGGATTAAGTATTTATACATACTTTTATCTACAATAAATTAAAATTTCACATTATCAGTTGGTGTAGTAGACTGTACAATAAGCTTAATGAGCACAAGTATTTGTTGTGTCATTGGTGATACATAAATCAATAATTACTGTAAAATAAGAAGAGATTCAATCAAAAATTAAAACAATAATACAACACACCTGAACATTATGTATTTTTATAACCGTTCTCTTCCTTCATTAAGAGGTTTATCATTTCTCTTCAGCTAAATGAAATTTAAAAAGACAAAATAAAAGTAGAAAAGACTAAAAATAGAAGATAAACTAAAGAATACATTTAGATTACTTATTAGTAAACTTACATTACTATTAGAAAACTTAACCTAAAGAAAGACAATAATAAAACTTTATTTCTCTCTCTAAGGGTTTTTGTATTTTCAATGACATCCAAGAGCTCCTATTTATAGTAGAAGAGTTCCTAAATTGACATCTCCAAATTCACTCCAAATTTACTTCAAATATGCTCTAAATTCACATGTCCTTTTCAAATCTGAATTTTGTTACATATTTTTCTCTATGAAATTAATTGATTTTGAAAAATTAATCAATATGAAAGATGTGTATTTGCCTGTTTGCGTAATTTTCTAATTATAATCATCTAATTTCAACCACTAGGGAGAAAATTATACTTAATTTAAAGAGACATGTCAACATAAATAGATCCCTTCTAATACACATATTTGGATGAATTTTATGCTTTAATCAAAGTTGAATTGGGTTGACCTTCCAATAACAAAGAGTTCTATCTCTTAGCGTTCAAATAAAGTATGATTTAGGTCCATAGGGCTTTCGAACATAGAGTTATGCACAAAATATGAAAATTATATAAGTTTGAAAATATGATTATTTTAAATTTAATGCAAGCCCAACAATCACTTGCAAAATTCAAGTGATTTCTTGCATATATTTTGATCTAAACATGATGAATTTAGGCAAAAATGACCATTTTATTCTAATTATGATACTTCTTTAATCCAATGAAATATTATCTTCCAACTTGCTCACGAAACGTGTTGTCATCTTTGATTTTATTTTGTCTCTTTTTAATCTCTTTTTGTTCATTGATTCCCTAACACAAAATATTAATAAAATTATAATATTAACAAGAATAAAATAAGAAAAGTATAAAGAATTTGATACAAAAATATGTCAAAATATGCATTTATCAAAGAACATTATGAATTATTTATAATACATTCACACAAATATATTTATATTATGTAGTATAATGAAAGAACATACAATTGACATGACAATTGAAACAATGAACTTGTAATAGCCAATCAAATTAAAGGAAGTGTATGTCAATTATCAAAATTAAAATGGTTGTACTTAACCTAATACCTATACAGTTAAATCCATGGCACACCACAATGAGACTAGAGTAGGTAATCATATAAGAAAAAGTCCAGAAATGGCATCAAACATAATACGAGTGTGGTAGTACAAAGTTGAAGGTTTAACCCATACCACTACATAGCAACACAAGCACAAAGAGGTTTAAATGAACTTTAAAATGTCCATACTCCATAATTACCAACTTTAAATTAAACAAACAAATTGAAAAAATAGTCTAACAACTTACTATCCCTCCTGCCATATCCAATCTACAATACCATCCAAAAATAAAGTTTGTGCCTCAATCTTGTCCTGCGATGGATGCACATGTTTACCAACATTTATTTCCTCCTCCGGCTCCTCATCATTCATATTGAATTTCTTGTCACCATGACTGACCTTACATATGAAGTTGTGCAACACACAATAAGTAATGACAATTTAAGTCTGGTGTGTGAGGAAATAATTTGGCATCCCTCATTTCAATATGGGAAATCTTTTCTTAAAATGCCATGGCTACGCTTTATAGCGTTCCTTAATTTGGCATACATATAATTGAATAACTCCGTAGGACCTCTGGTTGAGAATTATTTCTTGCCCACTTAGGGAGATGGTATCTACGTTACCTATACAGAGTTATACAATAGTTGTAGTTTCTATATCCCAAATCGATCAAATAGTATTTGACTACACAGATAGTGTGTTACTAATTATGTTTATATGCAAAAGTGAAATAAAAGAAGGAATAGAGCATTCACCTAGACTACCCGAGTTGTACATATGATATATATACTTTGAGGTGGGAAGAGAAATGAAGGGTCGCTCGTAACTAAGTTCATGAGAATGCTTTGAGTCATTGACACTTCTATCCCACCCAGCATAAACATATGTGAACATCAAGTCAAAGTCCACTATGACCATCACATTTTGAGACACAATACCTTTATGAGAACAATATGCGTATGACGATGTGCTGGTGCCCAAGTAGGTATGATAGTACCATCAATAACACCCATACAATCCTATAAAATTAAAGAGAAAGTTTAACTTATACGTATGAGTTTAAGCTATATAACTAATTTACACTATATTAGGGGTAATAGGTTTTCATGCATATTATTAGGGAGGTGTACAGTACGTACTAGTGAAATACTATCTGCTTAGTCATAATACAAATTTGTGATTAAATGCGAAATGTGTAATATACATATACTTTGAAGTAAGGATAAAATTCAGTACTATGTAGGATTTTGTGAGGTATCTCATTGAAGTCAAGACAACATACCAAAGATGGAGACAAGTCAACCAACACTTTTAGTACCCGTTTAACATGCCTATTTATTATCTCTAAGGAATATTGAAAACACTCACAACTATTGCATTGTCATTGGTGTTGGCCACTAGTGTACAGGAATATTGCAACTTCCTCACAATCACATATACTTTTGAATTTACAGCCTCGGATAAAATTCCCCTACACATTAACATGTGTAAAGAGCATTGAATGTTGATTTATCTATTTGAAGTTGGTTAAAAAATGCTTTGCATTACCTACTAAAATTTCAACGATACATTCTGGCCACTTAATTGCGAAGTGTGCCTTAGAATTTTTTCTTGCCTACAGTGTTGCTCTATTAGTTGATTAGTTAACAAGAAGTCACCTAATCCATCAGACATGTCAGTACCTGAACTACCAGGTGAACCCAAGCTATCAATTGAATATTATCATCATCGTTTATTGGGTTGTTCATACTAGATCCACTAGCCATTACTAAAAGTAAAGTATGAGGTTAGATAAACACATGGAATGAAAGAGTTTAGTTATGTCTACCAAAATGTATTATTGTGCATATATGAAATAGTAGTATGTGATCATATAACATAAGCCTGCAATAAGCTTTAGATACATGTATAGAAATGGGAAAGTTAAATGGGAATGGAAATCTGCTGCATACATGAAAAAAAAACTCAATGCCATAAGAACTTGTAACATATGCATGCCATAATATGTATATATATCGATAATATTCATTTTCTCAACATATAATGTTTAAATTGCAAATTCAATACATAAGGTTATCACCTTCATGTGCTCAACAATCTGTACCATAAGCATGAAAAACCCTGTACATATATGTTAAATATTTATGTGCATAACAACCAAAAAATTTAACCATGCAAAAACTTTTACACACTTGTATCATATTCATGGAATGAGAACTGCACATATAGAAAAAAATATACTCAATGCCTGGAGAGTCTGTAACATAAGCATGCCAACAACATGTAATATTTAAATTGTAGAAAATGGTACATGCATATATTATCACCATGTGCTCAACAATATGTACATTAGCACGCAAAAACTTGTACAAACATGTTACATATTAATATGCTCAACAACCAAAATTTTAACCATGCAAAAAAACTCTATACACATGTATCATATTCATTTGCTCAACAAACAAAAGCCTAGATATGGATAAGTTGCAATCCTGTAAATTGATGAAATTCCCATATTTATGTGCTTAATGTTTATGATTAATAACTAGAATAATAACCTACATGTAATAATCTTAAACCAACAATTGCCAACAATGAGATCAAACACACATAACATCATCATAGTCTAACACAACAGTACATCATCTACTGAACAACCAAATTTACATAAATACGTGAAATGAAAATAACCTAAACAATTTTCAACTATCTATAAATTTTAAAAAAAGAGAAACAAGTCTATCATTCTTTAACCAGTGAGGCCCTAAGGACTTAGACAAAACTGGGGCAACAGTGACATAGGAGAATAGGACAATTCTCAAAGTCAGGGCCCTAAGGACTCAACCTATGCCCTTCTCTCAACACCATCAATAAAAAGAAAATACGTGAGATGTGTGTAGCTCATAAAGTGGTCCTGTGCATGGAAAAATTAGGCCTATATGTGAGGCCTTCCATTTTCTATAGAGCTTTCCATGCACTAGTGTATGGATTGGGTAAATTAGGGCAAAGTTAGGCAGCCTTTGCCGAATTAATGACAAGGTATGACTCCAAGGCAGTTCCAACCTAGACTGCCTATCACTCTTCCTGCTACGACTTGTGGACGATCCTCCCACGCCCGACAAACATATCGAGATGGGAAAGAAAAAGCCAAACTATATAGAATAGGTATTCACCTTCCAAGTTTTCTCACCTGCTCAATGCGTGTTAGCTGTGACTATGATGACGTATTGGTAGGTCCTAATTGTGAAAAGAACTAGAACCCACCATTGTCATTCCCCCACAATTCTGACCTTCGAGCCCCAGCCAAACCCATTAAATATTCCTTGCCGACTCTCTCATCCTAAGGGATCAAAGATTATTGTGTTGAAGACTGCGCACTAGACCCCGTAGCCATGGTAGGTACAAACATCACAGTGCAAAGATATTAGTAATGCATTCCCTTTAAAAAAAGCTTGGCATCATCTGGGTAGTATCCTAAGAAAGATTAAAAAAAAGTATGAAAAAAAATTCATATGCTTTCTAAGTAGAGAAAATGAAGAGTGAAATTAGCAACTTAAGTTGGGAGATTTTTTACTGCAAGATGTCTAACATTTTTTTCTTGATTTGTTGTTATAGTGTTTCTTTCCTCATCCCAACCCAATCGGTGCTATAAGTGATTAGGTCATGAAATCTCCTTCAATGACAACGAAACCATTGTATTTTGTCTTTTTAAATGTCCAACTTTATGCTTATAATGTGGCCCTACCAACACATTTAACATGCAACCAGTACCACTCCATACATGGGCAGGAAATTGACCCCAACAACTTACCCTATAGGAACTCATCGTGCATAACCTCAATGAATAACTTCTCATTATTTTGTGACCAAGTGGTGTTATCTTTTTATTTTTTTTCGTGAGTTGTTAGAGTCACTCATCTAAACAACTATGTGATAATAAAATTAATTATAAGTGTAGTAGAAATGACACAATATTGTATGTTGGTATGTGGAAAGAAATTCATAAATATGTTGGAGTTGAATCGCCATTCGTTATTCATAAATAGCATTCATGCACTCTTAACTAGTATATTATGACAAACTACTACACTATCTAAGACCCCCCCCCAAAAAAAAAATAAAAAATTGAATAAATACAATGTTTACAATATAGTTGTTTAACATCAAAGAGGATAAACAACATGGAAAAATTACTGATATGATACAACCCATGTATTCAAATAAGGAAATTATTTACTTTCTTTTGTTCAACTAATTATCACAATGTCTCATGTTAACTGCAAAAGTTTTGTACTTATAACAAAGAATCATGTTGCATCAATGAGTCACTGTACACAACAACTAAAAGGATCTAAACGTATTCATACATATTTTCATATAACTGGAAATCATGGTTGCTTCATGGATTGCATTCTACTCCCAATTCCCAAATAAACAATAAATTTAAATAAGGATAAATTACAAAAACTACCTTTGAGGTTTAGCATAACTACAAAAAAGCAAATTATCTTTCAAAACTTCTAATAACCCCTTGAGGATTACAAATACCCTATTAAGGTTAGCCATTGTTTTACAAATATACCTCCCCCACCCCTAGTAGGTGCAATTTAAAAAATGGAAACAAATGTCAAGAGAGTATTTGTAATTTACCAACTTAGATGAGTATTTTTGTAAATAGCCCAAATCTTAAGGGTAGTTTTTGTAATTCACCATTTAAACAAATATGATTTGTGAATGAAACCATCTATTTTTCCAAGAAAAAAAAATTCCAAGTAAATATATTAATCTTGTATATTCATGAACACAAAATAAGTTTATGGCATATTCCATTTTTGTATTATGAATTTATAAACAACAAAGAAAATAAAAAAAAATCCTTCACAAAAGCTGACAACAAACAAAAGAATTAAATACAAACTAGTTTATGGCATGCAGGAATATTATTATAAATTTAGGACTAAAAGGAAAATTAGATCCATTCATAAATGCTAGGACCACACAAAAAATACTATTTTCTTTATTACAAATTTATGATCCAAAAAAAATAACAGATTTGTTCCCAAATAGTGAGAAGGAACAAGAAAATTATGTTAACCATGCTCAATCGCTAATATATAAACTTAAATCACAAAAAAAAAAACTTATCACAATACCAAAAATTAAAACCAAACTAGGTTGAAGAAAATTCACCGGTGATGGGAAATCTACCAAATCAGCAACCAAAATACAAACCTACAATAAAACCACATGTAAAAACACAAATAAAAAAAGAGCCCATTAGTAGATAGCACTACCTTGCGTTTCTTTTGTACCAAAGTGGAGAATAAGTTTTCCCTAGAGGAGTAACAGGTATCTGTCGCCATGAAAGAGGAATGAGTGTTGTTCATGGGTATCGCAGCCTGTTTCTGTGTGTGAGAAGGGTATGAGTTCCTCTTGCCTTGTGGAGAGAGGGTGAAAGAGAAACCCATTTGCACACACAAAATACTAAGTGAGGAGATAAACATTGCAAACAGTCTGTAGCTATAGCGTGGTGGATGGGATGCCTCAGATCTGGCTTTAATGGCAAGGGTTGAAATAGGTGGAAATGCTGCAAGACTATTTTCGAACCTTTGGGATGGGAAAGAGATAAAATTCCCATACGCTAATCTCAATGGGACTTTCACTAAGTTCAGAAAAACCAAACCTTTCTAAAAATGATTCTTATTGGGAAATTGTGTGGAGTAGTTTGACTCCAAAACAAAGCCTAACTAGATGTGCAATGCTTGCCAAAATATGTTTTGTTTTAGGGTCTACCATATCTTCTATATCGTCCTTGTTTGAATCATACTATTCCTCTTGCACAATTCAACCTATTGCCTACATTTTTAAGTTGCCACCTCAACATTCATTACCTAAACTATACCAATCTATCTTGTTCCAAATAAACTTAGTCCAACTAACTATAGAGTCATAGAATACGAACCAAGTAATTGATTGAGGAGGTTAAGGAACAAGACAACAAAAATATCCACGACCAAAATATAACTTGTCATGTAATTTTCAACTACAAAATGAGAAATTGTAATTAAATTACTAAAAAACAACAGAGGTATTTTTAATGCATTGTAACCAAAAAATAAAATCTATAGATAAATTTTAATTAAAATGCCACTACATTACAAAGAACATTCAAAACAATTTAACACTATTAAAATAAGAATTAATTAAAATTTAAAAATAACAACCAATACATTTCAATACCTTTAACAAAAATATAAAATTAAGATTACAAGAAACATATATAAAATTATTCTTTCAAATAATGAATCTTAATTAAATTTGAGATTTAAAAATAAATCTACAGACAAATAATATTGAAAAAATTAGGAAAAAACACAAAATAAAGCAACAAAAAATTAACTTCCTGAATATGTAAAGTAAAACAACATCACAAAATAAACTAATTAATAGTTGCGTATACAACAACTTAGTGACAAAAACTAAAAAAAAAAGGTCAACGAAAAAGAATTTGATGAAAGCATCAACCCATCTGCTATTAGCTTTCTTTGAAAGTCTTCAATTTTCCTACTTTCATAATAAAAATACAAAAAAATTTATAAAATTTAAGAAAAACAATATAAAAAACATAAATTACAATAGAATGTAGGAAATTTTTTAAATGAAATCAACTTAAAGTGACATCATATGGTAAGTTAGTGGTGGATATATTTTAGTTTGAACCTAAAATATTATTTTGAGCACAATAAGTAGAATGGTCCAACCCAATGGGCCCAAGTCCCATAGGCAACTAGTATAAATACCCCTCCATTTTATTTCAAAGATACATTTTATTCACTTGCATTACGGTTTTGTGGATTCGTATATTTCTTTTCTAAGTGAATAATGACTTAAGCATTGAAGGACTTTCTGCAAGGACAATTCCGACACCCTTTATGTTTGTTCGTGTCTCAAATAAGAACCCAACATCTAAACAACTTTGTTGAGAAGAGTTAGTTCTCGAGGAGCTAACTTTTGTTGAGCCAATTATCTTAAGGTTCGCATGCTGCATCATTTTGGCGCCATTTGTAGGAACACCTGCCTCAATGCTAAGAATATAGACAAGTTCCAAATCCATAAAAGCAAGCACCTAGGACGCTCATTAAGAGGAGAGGGCTAATGGGAATAGAGTAGATTAATAGCCCTCAGAGGTCCTAATCCAGCAGCCATTATAATGTCCATCCCAACAGCTTCAAGGGCCTCCTTCACAATAGATTCCATAACCATCGAGCAAGAAGTTCTAGCCGGAGGAGCATCATTATTGTAGATCACGTAATAAGAGCAAGCATTGTAGGAAGAGGGAAATTGTTAAAATTATATTTTATAGATTATGACGATGATTAGGATGGATGTACAGGACCCTAAAAACTATTTTAATTTCCTATTTGTTAGAAAATAGTTGTAAGAACTATTTTCAAAGCAGATTAAATAAGAAGAACAGTTTAGAGGAGTAGAGCAAAACAATTGAGGAGAGAAGATCATAATAGCAAAGTAGAACATATTAATTTAAGAGCAGCAGAGTAGAGCAATGAAGAAAAACAGATCAAAGTAGAATAGAAGAAAGAAGACTATTTTAAGGACAAACAAGCAATAATTCAAGACCATAGCAAAAGAATTTAATTTGGGCTAAATTTTTAGCGGATTGAGGATATATGTGGATTGCTATAAATTAGTACTCACAGTTATCAATAGTATTTAGGAGTTGTTACTCTTGTAAAAATATTCTTGTTCATGATGTTTAATAATAAAAGGTATTATCTTTATCTTTAATTTTCTTGGCAATTAGATAAAGTCCCTAGATCAGAAAAAGCTATTAGTATGGTCGTGCAAATGATGGCAATCATGAAACATGCCTTTATAGCTTTGATCTTAAACTTGTTCTAAGTCGGGGGTTCATTAAAATAGGACAACGATAAGCCCAATAGAATGGATGCTCGAAAGAAAGATGTTTCATTCCATAGGCATCAATATGGGGGTGCTAGTGCTTATGTGTGGGTGCTTTTGGAGAATAAGTATACCAAACCGGCCTACGGGAAATTTTTAATTGGAAAACATTCTTTATCAAATGAGAAATTTCTAGTTAGTGCATTAATTAATTTTTTGACTTGAGGCATCATGGTAGTTTTGTGCACGAGATCATGCACTTTGATGTGTTTTTCGATTGCATGGTAATCACAAAGGGTTTATGTTGGGTGTATGGTCTTGGTATATGGAGGCTCATGAGTGGCCAATAAAGGATTCATCCCCTATCAGGTAGAATATGTGAATCTCCTATATTTTCATAGTCTTTAATCCCAAAGACCTTGGCCAAGACAGGATGAGTATTTGATATGGGGTTTTCTAATGATTTATCAAGGACCAATGTGACTTGAATTGAAATTATAGTTATTAAGTCAAAATGGGGTTTCAACTAATGATCCATACCTTATATTGGATCGGGAGATTAGTTGATGAATGGACTGTATATGCATTGCACTTGTAACCAAAAATAGGTTTGCTTGTTATTCACCAAAGATTATGTGTCAAAATATATTGCTAGATGCTTCTCTTGACTTGTGAGGTTTTAGGAATTATGGAGTTAATTCTAAGTAGATTAATTAATTGAATTAATTAATCAATATATTTAATAAATTCATAAGTTGAAAAAATTGCAAGCTCACTGCTAGTTTAGTTGTGAACCTAAGAGGTCACACACAAAATGGGATAGTCCACTTATACTCTAATTCTCTGATCCAAAGTGTTGGATTAAGTTAAATAATAGAGATTAATTAACTTGAGCTAGAATTAATTTAAGTAGTTAAATTTATTCATCTAGTTAAATAATATGATTATTTAATTAGACCTAATTTGATTAAAGTTCAAATGAGTGATTTAATTCATTGATTGGATCAATTACTTGATGGGCTTAAAATTAATTTAAAAAGTTAAAATTAATTTTAACTAATTAATGTAATATGTTATTTTAATTGGGCCTAATATGGTTGGGTAGCCTCTTGGAACCAATTAATTAATTTATTAGATCAATTAATTAATTTGAATTTAATTAATTGATGGGGATCAATTAATTAATTTGGCTTTAATTAATTGATGGGGATCAATTGATTGAATATTAAATTAATTAAAGGTCCAAGCCCATAGTTCATCATCCAACATGAAATTACCACCATGTCCTCCCCCAATCAGGCAACAATAGAAGAAACGACCATATTTAGCCTCTATTTTGGCTATACGCGTGGTCATTTGTCCTGGCCCACAAGAACAATCGGGGTGTTCAGGTGCGTGTAGGCTTTTCATCATATTTAAAATGCAAGAACTTAGTATATATGCTGCTTTGTACGTGTAAAAAACATTGTGAATCATTTATAATACATTCACACAAAAACATTTATATTATGTAGTATAATGAAAGAACATACAATTGACATGATAATTGAAATAATGAACCTGTAATAGCCAATCAAATTAAAGAAAGTGTATGCCAATCATCAAAATTAAAATGGTCGCACTTAACCTAATACCTATATAATTAAAACCATGACATGCCACAATGAGCCTTAGAGTAGGTAATCATATTAGAAAAAGTCTAGAATTGGCATCAAACATAATACGACTAGGGTAGTACAAAGTTAAAGGGTTTAACCCATACCAATACATAGCACCACAAGCACAAAGAGGTTAAAATGAAATTTAAAATGTCTATACTTCTAATTACCAACTTTAAATTAAACAAACAAATTAAAAAAATAGTTTAACAACCCACTATCACTCCTGCCATATCCAATTTACAAATTTTGTGCCTGAATCTCTTCTTGCGTCGAATGCACAAATTGACCAGCATTCATTTTCTCCTCCAGTAACTCATCATTCATATTGAATTTCTCATCACCGTGGCAGAACTTACATATGAAGTTGTGAAGCACACAACAAGTAAGGACAATTTGAGTCTGGCGTGTGAGGAAATAATCTGGCCTCCCTTATTTCAATATGGAAAATCTTTTCTTTAAAATGCCAAAGCTACGCTCTATAATGTTCCTTACTTTGGCATACCTTTAATTAAATAACTCTGTAGGACCTCTGGTAGAATTACTTCTTGTTTACTCAGGGATATTGTAACACCCCTTAACCTAATTGCAGAACCTAAACAAGTTGATACAGTTAAATAAGGAAACGTTAACTTTTTATCAATACTAGTGTTATGGTTTTAATCAAAGTTCCACTTTTTGGCTATAAGAGAAATAACTTGAATTCATTTGTTGTTTCATTTCATTTTAAACACACCATATACATAAATCAATACTGAGTACATCTATTTACCAAACCATAATAGAGCGACTTTTTAAAAAGAAAACAAAATTTTCAAAATAGGCTATAAAAATAGTTCGAGGCATGGCATATGAACAAATCTCCGTCCGGCCGCTCTGGAGACTCAGTCAACCTCTAAACCTATACATTTCCACCTGTATCACATGAATCTAATGAGCTAAAGGCTTAGTAAGGTGAAACTGATGCAATAACAAATAGCGTATATGAAAATCACAAAAATGGTTATATGCATTATTCAATTTAATAGCTTTCATTCATAAATCATTCTTTAGGACCCTTGAAGTGTGGTACCTAACTAATAGCGATTGACCGTAGTTTTCAGAACTTATTCATAATGATTAGCCAATAAGAGAAATAATACGGGGTTTCCATACTTGGTGTTTCAACCTTAGGTATTAACCGTATTCTGTCTCATTCATTATGTCTTTCCTAAATCAATTTTTTTAATCTCAAGTATTTACCACCATTTTTTTTAAAGTAGGATTATGTATAGGGTTTTCTGATGATTCATCAAGGATCAATATAACCTGAATTAGAATCATAATTATTAAGTTAAAATAGGGTTTCGACTAATAATCCATGTCTTATATTAGATCGGGAGATTAGTTGATGAAAAAAATCATATTTGCATTATACTCATAACCGAAATAGGTTTGCTTGCTATTCAACTAAGGCTACGTGTCAATATACACTATTAGATGTTTCTCTTAACTAGTGAGGTTCTAAGAATTAAGAAGTTAATTCCAAACGGATTAATTAATTAGATTAATTAATCAAAATATTTAATATATGCATAAATTGCAAAAATTGCAAGCCCACTGCTAGCTTAGTTATGCACATAACGAGTCACACATAAAATAGTATAATCGACCTCTAATCTAATTCTTTATTCCAAAGTGTTGGATTAAGTTAAATAATAGAGAATAATTAACTTGAGTTAGAATTAATTTAAAGAATTAAATTAATTCATCTAGTTAGATAATATGATTATTTAATTAGACTTAATTTGATTAGGGCCTATGGGAGTGATTTAATTAATTGATTGGATCAAGTACTTGGTGGACTTTAAACTAATTTAAAGATTTAAATTAATTTAATCAATTAAAGTAATGTGTTATTTTAATTGGTCTAATATGATTGGGTAGCCTCTTGAAATAAATTAATTAGTTGATTGGATCAATTAATTAATTTGGGCTTGATTAATTGATGGAGATCAATTAATTGGACATTAAATTAATTAAAGGTCCAAGTTAACTAGAAGTCTTGGAAAGCAAGACATAAAGGCCTAGCTGAAATAGAAAATGATAGGATAACGAGGGAAAGAAGGAGAGTCTTAATTAGATTAGAATAGGACCTCAAGTGTGTAGGGCCAAAAGTTTAAGAAAAAAATCCAGTAAAAATTCAATCACCATCTCTTCCACTTTTTATCAATTCTTGTCTTCTCCTACACATAAAAAAGGGTTCTAAGCTTATATCAATTCAATTCTCTAAATATAAGTTGTTTTTGGAATTGAATTGCATTCTCAATTTTAGATTAGGGAAAGAACTTCATTCAATAGCAAGGATCAAGTGTTCGTGGACTTGCCAGACGTGTGGATATTTACTTGGAGGGAAGGCAATTAGATTCATAGCAAACAAATTTCAACCGGGCTATTAGGAATTTGGATTCCTTCAATCCCTACATCAATCGGAGTTCTTTCAAGTATTAAGTTGCAAATCTAGTTTTTAATTATTAAAGAAAATAAGTTGAGCCAATCGATTAATTCGTATCGATTTAGGTATGTTTAACTATGTTTATTGGAAAGTTTAATTTTCCATTGTGTTACCATCTAGGAATATACGAAACCCAAGAGTGGTATCAAAACCTAAGTTGTGCATTTAACTTGTTTTTTCTATTTTTACGCCTGATTCGATTTAATCAGTAAATTGTAATTGATGATTTAATATGTTTTTTATGTGTAATGAAAGGAGTTTATGCGATTTTATAATTGTGATAAATGTATAGAACATAAAATGTGAAAATTGAACTAGAAACATTGATGTTAGATATCAAAACAAGGCCATAATCATGTTGTTACTATAGTAATTGTGATTTGGTATCGTGGCTCTGACCCCATGTACTACGGTGTGAATGGCAGTCTACTCTACACCGCAACACCATGGGGAAGGGTCATAGTGTGAGGGCTTTTCCAACCTTGGCACTGCGACTTTGGAAGTTGGCTCCGTAGTGAGACAATATAGAAAGCTATAGAAGCTTTCAGGTCGCGGCACGAGAACCAAGTGCTGCGGCACCAACTCCAACGCCACTGTCCAATTTTTTTCAATTTTTTTTATTTTTGAGTAATTATTACACAATCTTTGGTTTATTCAACTTTAAAAAATAATTATTAATTTTAAAATTAATAAAAAAGTTTTCCAAAAAGCTATTTATCCCTAATCAAAATAGACATATAAAAATGGGTAAATTTACATGCTTAAAATATAGATTATGTGATGGTTGAATTTGGCATGTATAGATGGATGATTATGGAGCTCAGATCGTTTATTTTATGTGGATGGTTTTATAATACTTTAAGGCCTATGAGTCTCGTCTTTTGTCTATAAGAAATATGAGTGTATGAGAAGTAGTGAGGCAAATAACTTCAAGATTACATGGGGGTGCAATTGTTAATGTGTAAGCTACCTTTTTGTTTCATTATATAACTCATAAAATTAGGTTGTGTGATAAGGCTAATTGAACTTCAAGCCTAATAGGAAACATGATTTTCCTAAATAATTTTATGTAGATTCATGGGGTATCCAAAGAAATCCATTGGATACTATTTCTATGACCCCTCAGAATAAAAGGTGTTTATTTCAAAGAATGCCACATTTTTAGAAGATGAGTTTCTATTAGATAAAAATGGCAAAGTCGTAGAGCTTGAAAAAATTCAAGAACCATATAGCCTCCCTACAGACATAGTAATAGGCCAACCATCTGAGTCTGGGCCTTCGAACACACATTCTCCTAGGAGATCCCATCGGATCTTAAAGTCACTTGAGGGGTATGGTTTTTTATTAGAGAACGAGGAGAATCTTCCCATGGATGATGATCCAAGGACTTATGGAGAGGCAATGTCAGACATCGACTAGGGAAGACGGCAAGAAGCCATGCAATCTAAGACGGACTCCATGTACTCCAACAAAGTATGGACCTTGGTGGACCCACCACAAGGAATAGTTCCTATTGGCTGCAAATAGGTCTACAAGTGAAAGTTTGGAGTAAAATGGAGGGGTAACGACCTACAAAGCCCGACTGGTTGCAAAAGGTTATACTCAGAAGTAAGGAATTGATTATGAGAAAACTTTTTTGCCAGTAACAATGCCTAAATCTATTCGGATACTGCTAGCTATATCAGCATATTATGACTATGAGATATGGCAGATGGATGTGAAGAATGATTTCCTTAATGGAAACATTAAGAAAAAAATCTATATGAGGCAGCCAAAAGGCTTCATATCCAAATAGAGCGAGAAAAAGATTTGCAAACTCTAGACAATCAAATCATTTGATTTCTACAAAAATCCAGATGAACCCTGTGTTTATAAGAAGGTTAGTGGGAATGCAGTAACATTTATTATGTTATATGTTGATGACATTCTATTCATTGGAAATGATGTAGGAATGATGTAGTCAACTAAGACTTGGTTATCTAATTAGTTCTCCATGAAGAATTTAGGAGAAACATCCTTTATTCTTGGAATAAAGATCTAAAGAGATAGGTAAAAAAGGATAATCAAATTATCCCAATCCACATACATAGACAAAATGCTAAAGAGGTTTAGCATGGAGAAATCCAAGTGAGGATTCTTGTCGATGAGTCATGGCATTTCTCCTTCAAGGACAATGTCTCCTAAGACTCCTGAGGAGAGGAAAATGATTACTCGTATACCTTATGCGTCTGCTATAGGAAGCATAATGTATGACATGCTATGTACAAGTCCTGATATCGTATATGCTCTGAGTGTCATGAGTAGATATCAGTTTAATCTAGGTGAGGAACACTGAAAGGCCGTAAAAATAATCCTGAAGTACTTGAAAAGGACTAAGGATATCTTTCTTGTATATGGCTCTGGAGAACTGAAACTAAAAGGCTACACGAATTCTAATTTTCAATCCGATATGGATGACTCCAAGTTAATGTCCGGATACATATTCACCTTAAACGGTCGTATGGTCAGGTGGAAGAGTTCTAAGCAGGAGACGACCATGGATTCTACCATCAAAGCTGAATACATTGTTACATGTGATGCAACAAAAGAAGCTATTTTGATAAGGAACTTCATCCAAGAGTTGGATGTGGTTCCATCCGTTGTTGATCCTATATTGATATATTATGATAAAAATGGAGTTATTATGCAAACAAAAAAGCCAAGATCTCATCAAAGATCTAAGCACATCATGAGGAGATACTATCTGATCAAAGAGATCATTGGTAGAGGCGACGCTGTAGTGGATAGAGCCACTACAGTAGAAAATATAACAGACCTATTGACCAAACCTCAAGTGCAGAAGGTATTTGATGGATATCTTGAGAAGATAGGCCTAAAGTACATTGACAATTGGTGCTAGGGCAAATGGGAGATTGTTAGAGTAGTACCCAATATGCCAATTAGATTGTGCATCATTTATACTCTTGTATTTAAAAAAATAATCCTTTTCAAATCATATTAATGAAAAGGTAAATTTCTTTATCTTTAATTACTTCATGTAATTAGATAAAGTCCCTAAACCAAACTTAGCTATGGGGTATGGTCACATATTTGATGGTGATCATGAAATATGTCTATATGGTTTTGGTTTTAAATTAGTTCTGAGTCAAGGGTTTTTTGAGAAGGGACATTGAATAGCCCAATAGACTCGTGCATACAATGCATGCTTGCATGAGGAGGATGTCTCGCTCCATAGACATTGGCGTAGTGATACTAGTGTATGTATGTGGGTTCTTGTTAAGGAACAAGTACATTGAATAGGCCCACTGGAATTTTTTAATTGGAAACTTGTTTGTCGAAATAAGAAATAATATATTACAATTGTATATAATTAGTCTTTTGACTTGAGACACCATGTTAGCCTTATACATGTCGTGTTTTATTTTGATGTATCTTCTGATTACCTGACAATCACAAATGAGATACATTGAATGTTGCATTGATATGTACGGAGGTTAATAAGTAGCTAACAAATGATCTGTCACTTGTTTGACAGAACAAGTTAATCTTCTATGTTTTCATAATTCATGACTTAGAAGTCTTTGGTCAAGGCAGGATGAATGTTAGATGGGATTTTCTAACAATTCGTCATGAGTCACTAAACCTAATGGGTCACACACAATTTGAGATGGAATATTTCTAATTTAGAAAATGATCCAAAGGGTTGGATCTAATTAGTTAATAGAGATTAATTAATTAGGGCTTAAATTAATTCAAGGAGTTGAATTATCTATTCAATTAAATAATTAGATTATTTAGTTGGACCTAAAAATATTAAGAAGCCTAATTGGAGTGAAATAATTATTTGATTGGATTAAATTAATTTTGTATTCCATAAATTAATTTAATTATTAAATTAGTTTACTTAATTAAATTATTAAATTATTTAATTGGGTCTAATTTGATTAGATGGGGGTAGATGGAATTAATTAATTTAAGTAAAATAATTAATTGGATTAATTGTAAGATTTATTTTTAAGTTCAAGCCCAATTCAATAAAGCCTATTAGGAAAGGCCCATGAAAAAAGAATGAAAAGCCAAAAGTTTGGAATTCTTTGTTAATCTTTAATATCTTTGGAAGATATGAAAAATATAAAATTAGAAGAAGTTTAGATAAACTAAAATATTTTCCAACCAATCAAAAGGAGACACAAAATGCCAAGAGTAGGACTCTTAAATTTTTTTGTCCCCTATAAATAAATGGTGGGCCAAAATTTAAGGGTGAATTACCATCCCTATAATTTTCGGCCATATAGAAATTAAGAGAAGAAAATTATTTTCTTCATCTGTTCTTTTTCTCCATAAATTCCATCTTTTATATTTAAGTATTAATTCTTTTATCAACAGTTGATAATAGGAATAAATATTTTTCATATACACTCCATAAACCAAATTAGAGAAGTAATCAAAATTGCTAGCAAAATTATGATATTGTGTTCTTGCTCAAAGTGTGAATTACTTTACAGGGGAGACGTTTAGATCTTTGTGTACCAAATTCAGAAAAGGGGCTAGCAATTGATTGCTTCATACCCTACGATAACCGAAGTGCATAGAAAGATATAAATCAAAACTATAATTATTTTATTACAACCATTCAAAATAACAAGATCGTTAGAAATCGCATCGGATCCAGGGTATTACTATAATTGTTATGGTTTAATGTTTTGAAAAAAAATTAATTTTTCACTATGCATACCCTGGGATCATGAGAACTCAATAGTAAAAGTGTCACTTATTCAAGACATAATACCTAACATGCTAAACAATGTGGATGGATTCATCATCCCACCTGATGGTTTTGTTATACTAGAGGAATTATTCCAAGTTGTCTCTTGGGCACAACTCAACATTCACTAAAAAACTATAGATATTCTTAATGTTAATAGTTTTTATGATGATTTGCTATCTTTTGTAGATCATGCTGTGGACAAAAGTTTTATTTCACTAGAAAAATCCTCATTTTTGCTCCGACACCTGAACAACTGATTGATCAACTTCTAGCATATGTGTCAGAACCTAATCCATTCTTACCTTGTGTGGATTGGTTCAACAGGAATAATGGTTGAAAATACAAAATGAATTTGAGTCTTAGTCTGTGATACTTATTGTTAATGGTTTTATCTAATAGTGCGTGTTTTGTGTTATTTCAGCTTTATTTTTTTTCAATAAACCACACTTCAGGTGATATCTTTTAAACTCTGATTTTCTATCTATTTTTGACATTGAGGATAATATCTCGATTAGGTTGGGGGAAAGGATAGTTGATATCATGACTTGTGTGTTCAATGTATGTTTTTCTAGTATTTTCTTCTATAAAAACAATTCAAGCATATTTCCTTATGGGTCCGTTGAAACCATAAAAAAAGATGGCAAAGTAAAGGGTAATTGTAACACTCTTAAGACGCACCTCTATTTTTTACATAACATGGCAAGTTTGTGAATTACAAAAAAACAAAATTTCAGTCGTAGAGGTTCTTCCAACTTAAATGATTAAAATTAAGTATGAATAATATGATTTGATTGATGATGAGTGTTGTTTTGGACTTTGATGTTGTTTTTTGGTTAATATATTTTTGCGATAATTATACTTATTTTTTTTTTACATAAATAGTTATGTTATTTAGTGTGAAGACAATCATGTTAAAAAAGGAAGTTCTTATGCCCTCGCTCTAATCACCACTTGAATTTCTAACATGTAGGGGTTGGGTATTAGAACTTTTTCTTTTGGTCTGTATAGGCGAACAACTAATAGAGCACCACTTGAAAAATAATTAAGGTATTAGGCTTTCTAGCACCATTATCAAAATTAGCTTGTTCCCTATGTGTTGTTCCCCATGTGAGCCACCTTGAGCCTTTTAATAAATAAATATTTTTTTTGTGGTAACCATATTTTTTTACCTAACCTAAACACACTATTATCCAACCCTTGTTCTAAAAATGATTTGGAGTTTAAGAGATATTCCATTGACAAGGTGAGCCTGCAAAAGAAATTTAGGTTAGAATAGAAGATAAGTGTGGAGGAGTTTCTCTTTAAAAAAAGAAAAAAAATGCAAAGTGCTAAAAGTATTACAAGTTGTAACTAAAAATTGCATGTTGTAAGATGAATAAAAATGATGAAGAGGGGTTCAATTCAATAACAATAGACCATAGTGTCGAAATTTGTGGAGTTTGAAAATTCTTCATCGATAAACTTTGTCTCTAATTCCATGAAATTTTTAGAATCTTTGTTGCATTCTATCCTTTTATTTCTTAGCCACATCACTACCCTTTAGCCCTAGTACAACCTTTGTTCAAGACCTTTTGATTTCATGTGGTGCCTTTAGTGTAGTGGAGATTTGCACCAAAAGAAGAGCCTATGATGTTTAACTCTTCAATTAGAGATTTGGTGATAGTTTTTGTAAAGTTTTATGAGAATTCACTTGTTTGAAGCATGCATAGTTTTATCACTATTAACATTAACTATCCACACACATACTTGCGTATGACTGTTTCATATATTATTTGTCAAAATTGACTGTCGGATGAGGGAGATATGGTCAAATTATCGAATCATGTCTCAATAGCACATTGCAGCATATGTTTCTACCATTTTGACACATTTTCTCACCATCTTGTATTCAGTAAACTTGTTTATTTACTTCTTTGTATAACATATCCAAATTTTAGCTCAAAAATAATTTAATCTTAAGAGATATGACCCAATTGGTCAAATAAATCAGAACTGGGCTGAACTCTGATCCGAATTTTGGTGATCCATTTTGTACAACCACTTTGATGAATTTTTTGCTACAATCAAGATTGAAGTGGGCCGAGCTTCAAACAAAAATGTGTAGTTCTATCTCTTAGCTTTTAAATGAAGTAAGATTTAGGTTCATATGTCTTTTGATCATGGAGTTATGCCCAAAATATAAAAACTGCACAAGTCTGGAAATATGCTTTTTTTGATCTTTTTTTATTCATTAATTCCCTAACACAAAATATTAATAAAATAATAATGTTAACAAGAATAAAGTGCGGAAAGTATAAAGGATTTGATATAAAAATATATCAAAATATGCATTTATCAAATTGCCCCATACTTAACCATTGCTTGTCCTCGAGTAAGCTTAAAATAAACCTAAATTAATCTACTTTCGTAGAAAATCATGATCGCATTTAGCGTATGCAGCAAGCCTTTATACCCTTGGGTGGCTCATAGAGGATGAGTTATAGTCTCGTGAAGGTTTCCAGGAGTGATACCCACAAACACCTATGATAACTATCTTATTATTATTAGGAAGCAACAAAATAATATGGAAATAAAATCAAACAAGTTTTGAATTTAACTCTTAGTTATTCAAAAGTTAATACATTTCCACAATCAATACACAGAAAGATCTATAACTTTTTTTTTTACTCATCATCATAATCTGGCTGTATCTGACCTAAAAATGTAATCCAATCAGGTAGATAAGAATTTAGATGATTTAGTGTAACAACTTATCAACTCTTGGCAACTAGCATACCACTTGATTAATTCCTCCATTATATGTTTAGTCTCTAGCATACTCCAAGACTATAAATAGGTAATGTATTAAAGCTTGTAAGAGTTAAGGGGTAGAGGGTTTCTTTAGACTAAGTTTTCTAGTAGTAATGTAAGGTTTTTAGTAGTAATAGAAATGTATTCTCTAATTTTCTTCTATTTTTAGTCTTTTCTACTTTTATTATATCTTTCTAAATTTTATTTTGTTGAGGAAAAAGGGTGAACCTCTTGATGGAGAAAGAGAAACGGTTATAAGGGTAGAAAATATTTAGGTATGTTGTATCATTGTTTTGAATTTTGATCTAAACCCTACTTGTTTTGTGGTAATTCTTGATTTATGTATCACCAATAACACAAAAAATACTTGGGTTCATTTAGCTAGACATTTGGTTTTACTACACCAACTACTAATATGAAACCTTGATTTGTTGTAGACAAAGGTGTACATAAATAAGTGTTGGCGTAAAGAGATAATTTGCAAATAGTAAGACAATTTCATGATTACCTTATTGCATGAGCTATTTGATAATATGTTCTCATTGGAACCTTCGTTATGTATGGATTCCAATACTGACACTTAAGAGAGGTAAAAATAAATAAATAATCGTTTCTCTATCTAAAACTCAAGAGTGGATCCCTAATCCTCAATACTTTTATTACTTTGGTTTTTATTTAGTTACAGTATACATTAATTTTTTATATATTCTGAATCACATAAACCCCATTTTTTTGGAATTATAATATTGAATTCTTCAAGCAACTTCCCTATGGATCGACTTCAACCTCACGAGAAATTTATTATTTAACACAACCTACACTTGGATTTACAACCTTAAAGTTGTAACAATTATATCAACATATCTTTACATAACTAAACAATGGGGTGTCAGGTCAATAAATGACAACTTTAAATGGTCTATAGATATTTTGAATATAATGTTATACTTTATCATAGAGAACGCTATCATGGTTAAATTGGTGTGTGAAATATTTGAGACCTAATTTTCAGACAAGATTAGTAATATAATTGCAGTATTTATATGACAAATTTTAATGAATTGGATTTCAGGGCTATAAGGAGGCGAATTCAAAAAAACCAAACTAATAATAAAATTGATGGTTTTTTGCATCACCTTAGTCATAACCATCAAATTGAAAATTGAAAATATTTAATATTTTAGTTTATTGTCATGCAATTTGATGTAAAGAAAAGGAACATGTAAATTCTAAATTCAATTTAGATAAGACCTATTTACACCCTCAAAACTAATCTTATCATTTAGTCACTTTCTTGGTGTTACCATTCCCTTCTATGGGGAAAAAAAAAAGAAGAGTAACCTAAAAATGCCATATATAAATTATGAGTATTATGCATGACAAAAAAAAATTGTGCATGTTTGCACATAAAAAAAAGTATTAACGACTTGCACTGTCTGTCAATAACTAAATAACGGTTGTTTGTGTAAAGAAGTATGAATATTAAATAGATATACATTATCATTTGATATTTTTATCTTTTGTTAGCTCAGTTTTGTTAATTATTTATTTATATTATAATTAGGTAATAAAAATTAGTAGTTTTTCTTAAACTATGCTAGACCACCATGATTAATTTGGTATCAACAATCCTTATAACATTGTGATAGGATTAGAAATAAAATCGACTTATATGTTAAACCACTTTGGACCGAAGTAGTCTAGTGAGAACTTGAAGTCACTAGAAGATTAGTAGAGTCAGCCATGTCTAAAGAGTTGAATGAATAATAATGAGACTCTAAGAAGTAGCTAGGTCCAAGAACAGAGTAGTGCACTTAGTGGGGTTAAGGGACCATAACAGAATGAGGACATGTGTACCTTCAAAGGATTAAGTTATATCTATAAATCTTGTTTTGTTAAATTACTACAGTGCAAGCCAACAAATAGAAAAGCAAAAATGAGACAGAAAGTATATAGAGGACAATAGACTACAAATAGTGTCAGACTATGACTATGCAAATAACATGATAGATAGTTGTACTAATGATACAAGAAAAGTAGGTACAACCGGAAAAAAATCAAAGACCCCTATAAAATGAAGCTCAAGAAGAAAAATGAGAGATTCTTTGTTTGCCTTTTGAAGCTCTTGAACCTTAAAAGAAAAAGCTCTATATTTATTCTCTATCTTTCTGAGTAAAATACGTAAAGAGGTGTAAAAAATGATTTGAGAGAAGGCACTTAACAAATCTTCTTGCTTATGATACATTATCATACCATCAAAAAGGACGTTGGGGTGAACTTTGATCTATGCGGAAAAGTTCAAAACTCGGACCTATGTGGGAAGAGCAGAAGAACTTAGACTTGTGTGAGAAGAGTGGGAGATTTGACCTGTGTAGAAAGAGTTGACTGTCAGACTTGTATGGAAAGACTGGGTTGAACCTAATTAGAGTTCACTTGTTTATAAGTTTTAACTTATTCTAGTGGATTCCTCATGTATGTCAGGAGTATAGTATAGTAGAAAGATTACACCACCTTCGAACTATTATAAATTGTTATATTATTTACATTTCAACAATTTAATTTACTTGCTTATTTGTCTGTTGGTAATTATTTTTACCTATTCATACTATTTACACTGCATAACACTAAGCATAAAGCGATGCCTGAGTATTTAAGAAGTTCTACAGTATTTTCATTGCATAATTCTTAAGTTCATCGAGTTATTTCTTTCTCGTTCACACCTATTGAAATAGCTCAATGTGAAACATAGTTTTTTTTCTCATTGAACTAAAACCAGGTACCAACTTTTTCAAAGAAACACGAATAAAGTTTGAAAAGGGCACAAAATAAAGATATTTGAAGTTTTTGTTAAAGTTGAAAGATCCATTCATCTCCTCCTTTAGACCCTTTCATGCCACTTGAGAGCAACATTATTATTAACCAAAATTAGAAATTTTAGGTTTATAGTACATATAGTATTGCTTATAAATCTCCTATATGATGTATCAAATGGGAATATGTGAATGCTAAATTCAATTTAGAGAAAACTTATTTATATCTTAGAAACAAATGTTGTCATCTATTCAATCTCTCTGTGGTCTCGATCATCCCCCTCACAAATGAGAAGAAAAATAAAAAGTACACTGTATGTTATACTGATATTATGAGTATCTCTATGCTTGAATGTGGTTTGTGCATGGCCGTACATGAATGCATAAAATACTAAAGATTTCTGTATGTGGAGAAAGTGCATGTCCATGTGTGAATGAAAGTAGTCATGATTCGCATCATTGTACTAATTAGTATATGTGTCTTCATGTATGTATATAACTAAACTAAAGTTGCATAGACACATAGGTATCAAAAAATTTAGAATAGTTATTTTTTGGTAAGTTGAATTTCATTTACTAATTATTAATATATGAATAATATGTTAAACTTAGAACTTTATAATGTACAAGCTAGACCATTATGGTTAATTCAGTATCCACAATGCTTGTAACCTGATTTTAAGAGAATAATAGAAATATAATTATATAATGCAATTAATATAACTAAAATTTGTTTTCAATATTGCATCATCGACAAATAGGTTTTATATTTCTTACATCTCGCAAATTACAAAAGTATGGGCAGCACATCTTACGAGTTGTTTTATCATGTATATTGCTACATTCTTGATAAATGATTACTAAATCTGCTACGGATTTGGTAAAGTAGATATACATGGTTAGTTAATAGCTATGTGATATATATCTCTATGGTGAATTTTATAAATTAAAATCAAGATTTCCTTAATCTAGTTAGAATGTGTGATTCAAATTATTGCAATGCTGGAAATTGTTGCAGACGCTATTTGTTTATTTTGATTGTAATCTTTATTAACATTTGTGTAAATTAGTAATTGCACTCTAATCACCTGCTCAGGCTTCTTTAAAAAAAAATTATCTTCTTCTACTTTTATGTATATATGTTATTTCTAAGATCAAATCACCTTAACTTGATCATAGAAAAAAAGTTGTTAAACCGTATAGAAATGACTAATGCTCTTATCTATCATTCTTTAATCAATGAAACCCTAAAAGAAAAAAGCATGAAACTCAAGATATTAATTAAATTAAATAACAAAAAAGAAAGAAAATATTTTAAAAAAACTATGTAGCCCTCCACCACCTGTCAAAAATCATTTTCTATAAAATATTTTCCTACACCAAGTGTTCTGCTATTGTAAATAATTTTATCAATTAAAATATTTTTTGAATTGTTTCCCGATCAAATCGGGTGTAGCGGAAAAATGCGGTACCAAATACTACAAATTATTTTACAAAATTAATGCAGTTGTATGAGTATGTAATTTTAATCAATTCTACATAATATAATAATTATATTCAGGAGAGTTTTAGAAAACATAACCTGATAGGAAAAATCAATTCTTTTTCTTTAAATGCTTTCAGAATTTTCAAGCCTTGCTCACCAAGCTTCAATCTGATTGAATCAGATACCAAGATCTTCCAATCTAAGCCTCCACACTAATGGAAACAAGTGGGCATTTTTAACACTAAATTAAATTATACTGGATAATTTATCTTACGATATTTCCAACTCATAAAATCACAAGACTGGCTTAGGAGAGAGGAAGAAAAATATTCATCAAGAAGATAGAGAATTCTCTTTCTCTCTTGGGGAAAACGTGTAGTTCAGAAAAGAGAGGGAGAGATTCCTTTTAATAATTGTCGAATCCCTAGTTTCCTAATCCTCTTCTAACTCTATTATGCAGACACCCGTAATTGATTGTAAATTTACCTTTAACCTTCCTTTTGTAATTATCTAAAATTCATAATTCTAGATAATAATTATAAATAACAAAATAAATATCTCATTTTTACTTATTACCCAATAATAACATATATTCCTGATAATATTTGATATTTATAATTAACATCTAGTTTAGAAATAATTTCCTACAATTACAAGTGCAATTAAATTAATTGCATAAAATTTATTTCAGTGTTTATGAAGGTGGGATCAGGACCTATAAACCTATAATTACAAGCTCTAATAAATTTAAATAATTTAATAATATTTTTAATTAATTCATACAATTTATTAATTCTAAGATTACTCCACTAAAAATTCTGAAACTGCACTCTTGCAATTATAGAATAATTTACTCTGATCAATACTGAGTAGTCTATTGATATAATCATTCTTGTACCTTTGGTGTATCCCACAAACAGACACACTTCTAATCGTAGTTGCAACTTTCTAGTCTTTTCTTTAAGCATATGTGTCGGACATCTCTATATGCAGAATTGACGTAAAGTAGGTTTACTACCATTCCAAAACTTTAAGGGTGTCTTTTGGATAGACTTGGATGGTACTAGATTCAAAATGCACACTGCAGTTTGTAGTGCATAACCTCAAAATGAATCTGGAAATGAAAAGTAGTTCATCATGGACCTCATCATATCAAGTAAAGTCCAATTTCTCCTCTTAGCAACACCATTTTGCTGAGGAGTTCCAAGTTTTGTGAGTTGGTACAAAATACCATGCTCTAGCATATAGTCCTTGAACTTAGTTCAACATACTCGCCTTATCGATCTAATCTTAGAGACTTCAAGAATTTATCTAATTGTCTAGGCCTCTACTTAGAATTCTTTACACTTTTCGAAAGTTTCAGATTTTCTTTGCATTAGGTAATGAAACCATATCTTGAACAATCACCAACATTTGACGAATATTCATAACCACCTATTGCTTGTATGGTCATAGGACCAAAAACATCAGTATGAACAAGCTCAAGTGGTTCTTTGGCCCTATTACCCTTTCTAGTGAAAGGTCTTTTAGTCATTTTAGCCTCTAGATAAGATTCACAAATAGAAAAAGTGCCAACTTTTAGCTCTCTTGAAGGACCATCCTTTACTAACTTGTTTATTCTATCTAGATTAATATGCCCTAACCTTAGGTGCTAAAGATACATTTCATCCTCTTGAGAAACCTTTTACTTCTTAGGCTTATGATGTTCTACTTTCAACGTTTTGATATTAAGCAGTGGTTGTTTATTTGGCTTTAACATATAAAGTCCATTATCCATCATTGCATGACAAATATTTATACTATTTCTAGAAATAATAATCTCTTTATCACATAAAGGAATACCAAATAATTGTTTATGCAACTTAAAAATAGAAATCAAATTTCCACGAAAACTAGGAATGAAATAAACATTGTTCAAAATTAAAATTTACTCCTAAAATTCAGGTGGACAACTCCCACTGCTTTTGCCGAAACCAAAGCCCTATTGCCAACTCTCATCGTGAATGTCCCTTCAGCAAGCTCCTCAACAAGGACAAATTTAAAGTTTTCAAAGACAAGTAGGATACTCATGTTACTTTTCAACTTAACAATATTTTATCCAGTCAACTTTTCATTAGCAAGTAATGTAAGAATAGGATTTGAACTAGACATGATTACTGAAATTAATAAACATTAGAAGAAAATATCAAGCTCATTGTCTTTCCTTTTTCATTAGCGAATTCGGTAAATGAGTGACTTTATTATCTACCATCTGACACGATTACCATATGGAACAAAATTCGAAGGGTATTCCTTGAGAGGTATTTTCTAGCATCCAAGGTAGGGAGCATCTTGAAAGAAATATGTGGTATTCTATAATACAATGGTGAATCTCTCTATGAGTATTGGGAAAGATTTAAAAAATTGTGTGCTAGTTGTCCTCATCATCAAATTACTGATCAACTTATCATGCAATATTTCTATGAGGGGCTAATACTAATGGAAAGAAGCATGATTGATGTTGCAAGTGGAGGGGCTTTAGTCGATAAGATACCTGAGGCAGCAAGGAATCTAATTGCAAACATGGCTGAAAATTCTCAGCAATTCGTCACCCGCAATGATCCACCACCGCCATCTAAGAGTGTCAGTAAGGTGAACATATCATTTCTTGAACAAAACCTCTCACACCTCATATTTTAGTGCAACAAATGGCTATAGGGCAACAAGGCAAAGCATGTGGAGTATGTTGCATGGTAGGGCATCCCACGGATATATGTTCATCCCTCCAAGAAGATTCTATGGAGCAAGTAAATGTGATTGGTGTTTTTTTGGGTCAACCAAGGCAAAGGTATAATCCTTTCTCTAATACTTATAATGAAGGATAGAAGGATCATTCCAATTTGAGAAATGGGAACCAACAACAACATCCAACTCTATTTCAAATACCAAACCGACCCTAGGGTTTTCTCCAACCGAATGTGCAACCACCCTTCCAATCTCCACAATAATTGGACACATCCTTAGAGGATCTCATGAAAGCCCTTGCTACCAATACTATGTAATTTCAACAAACCACACAGGCCTGTCTCCAATATATTGAGAATCGAGTGGGGCAAATGGCCACTAGCTTAATCTTCTTAATCTGTAGTGAATCCTAAAAAAAAAATACAAGTGCCATAACTCTTAGAATCGAAAAGCAATTAGACTCTCCTAGCTTGCTAATAAAAGAAGTATCCAAGGAGGTTGAGAAGGGCAAGTCAAGCAATACCATCCCTTCCTTAAATGATTCTCACTCTCCTACTCATCTACAACCCATGGTCAAGAAAAATCCAAAGTCGGTAACCACTTCTAAACCTCTCTCTCATACTTATATAACACATCTATATTTTTCTAGTAGGTTAGCAAAGTTTGGAGCAGGAAAAGGAGATCCTTGAAACTTTTTGAAAAGTGGAGGTAAATATCCCTCTTCTTGATGCTATTAAGCAAGTACCTTGCTGCGCCAAATTTCTCAAAGAACTATGCACCAACAAAAGAAAGTTGAGAAGAGATGAAAAAGTGAGTATGGGGGAGAATGTTTTAGCAGTTCTTCAAAGGAAGCTCCCTCTAAAGTGAAAGACCTGGGCACCTTCACCATTCCATGCACAATTGGTAACACTAGGTTTGAAAAGTGCATATTAGATTTAGGTGCATTAATTAATGTCATGCCATATGCTATTTATGTTTTCTTAAATCTAGGCCCTTTAGAAGAAACTGGTGTTGTTATCCAATTAGTGAATAGATAAAATATATATCCTAAAGGAGTTGTGGAGAATATTTTGGTACAAGTGAATGAATTGATTTTCCCTACAAATTTTTATATTTTTGAGATGGAAGATGATAGATCCCTATATCATACACTCATTCTCTTAGAAAGACTATTCCTAAAAATAGCTCGGACTAAAATTGATGTTCATGACGGCACATTATCTATGGAATTTGAGGTGAGGTAATTAGATTTAACATTATTAAAGATATGATGTATCCTAGTGACGTGTATTCTATTTTTGCTGTTGATATTATTGATTCTATAGCTCAACAAATATTTGAATTGACTAAAAATGATGGATTGGATGTTGTATTAAGGAACAATCTTTATATGGGGGACCTGAAAGAGACAAGGATAAATGTGCAACTATTGGAAAATATGGAGGAAGTGGTGGAAGGATTGGACTCATTTTCACAAAACACAAATTATGATATATCTCACAATGCTTTTCCATTGACTAATGAGAGGCTTTGACCTTTTGTGGTGCAGGCACCTACATTGAAGCTCAAACTATTCCCGGAGCATCTCAAATATGTGTATTTGGGTGAGAAATAAAAACTTCCAGTTATCATTGCTAAAGATCTGACCGATACACAAGAGGCTAAGCTTGTTAGGGTACTCTGTAAGTATAAGACGGCTATTAGATAAACCATTGCTAATATTAAAAGAATTAGCCCATCTATGTGCATGCATCGAATCTTACTATAAGAACGATCTAAACCCACGAGGGAGGCCCAAAGGTGATTGAACCCGCCCATGATGGAAGTTGTGAAGAAAGAGATATTTAAGCGTCTTAATGATGCAGTCATCTACCCCATTTCGGATAGCAAGTGGGTAAGTCCGATCCAAGTGGTTCTTAAGAAATCCAACATTGCTGTAGCACATAATGATTTCCAAGATTTAGTGCCTCATAGAGTTCAAACTGGATGGTGAGTTTGAATTGATTATAGGAAGCTTAACTCTACTACACATAAAGATTATTTTTCTTTACCTTTCATTGATCAAATGCTTGAACGATTATTCGGTCATACTCATTATTACTTTTTTGATAGCTACTCAAGATACAATTAAATCATCATTGCTCTAGAGGATCAAGAGAAGACTACATTTACTTGCCCATTTGGTACATTTGTCTATCGGTGCATACCATTCGAACATTGCAATTCACCAACCACATTTTAAAGGTGTATTGTGAGAATGTTCTCCGAGTACATTGAGAACATCATAGAGGTATTCATAGATGATTTCAGTATTTATGGTGATTCATTTGATAAATGCTTAGATAACCTTATACTTATACTTCAAAGATGTATTGAAACTAATCTTGTGCTTAATTGGGAGAAATGTTATTTTATGGTTGATCAAGGGATGGTGTTAGGATATGTTATCTCTGTTAGGAGGACATGCAGGTTTATTAAATATTTCTCCAAAATAGCACTTTTCTTGTGTAGATTGCTTTAGAAAGATGTGACTTTTGAGTTTGATGATAACTGCATAGCAGCTTTTAGCAAGCTCAAGGAACTCCTCACCTCAGCACCAATCATCCAACCACTAAATTAGGAACTTTCTTTTGAACTTATGTGCGATGCAAGTGACTATGTGGTTGGTGATGTATTAGGGTAGTGAGTAGGGTGAACTTCTCATGCTATTTACTATACATCGCGTACCTTAAATGATTCCCAACTTAACTATTCCACCACTGAAAAGAAGCTTTTGGTGGTTATTTTTACTTTAGAAAAAATTTGTTCCTATTTGATTGGTGCAAAAGTAACTATTTATTCCGATCATGCAGCTCTTAGGTAGTTGCTCGCCAAGAAGGATGCCAAGCCCTGACTCATTCGATGGATTATTCTTATGCAAGAATTTGACTTGGAAATCAAGGATAAGAATGGGTCTGAGAACTTGTGGACTATCTTAGTAGATTGGTACATGAGGAAGATGCATTGCCATTAAACGAAGATTCCTGGACGAGCAACTTCTAGCAATAAGTGTGCCAGCCCCTTAGTATGCCGATATTGTTAGTTACTTAGTCACTAAGAGGTTGCTAAATTAATTAACCAAGGCACAAAAAAAAAGATCAAGAGCAATGCTAAATACTACATTTGGGATGATCCATGCCTTTGGAAGCATTGTTCCTATCAAGTGATAAGAATATGTGTGCATGAGAGGGATTTTGTTCCCATTCTAAAATTTTATCATTCCCTAGCATGTGGTGGACATTTTAGACCAAAATGGATCGCCCTCAAGGTGCTTGAAAGTGGTTTCTATTGACCTTTATTATTCAAGAATATCTTGATAGTCGTGTGATATGTGTCAAATAATAGGTAACTTGGGACCTAGGAATCAAATGCCATAAACTCTTATACTTATTATTGAAAGTTTTGTTGTTTGGGGCAATATTTTCATGGCCCCCTTCTCCCTTCTTTTGGTAATCTTTACATTATACTTGTTGTCGATTATGTCTCAAAGTAGGTGAAAACCAAAACCACTCGGACTAATGATTTAACAACTATAGTCGATTTTATCAAATCCCATATTTTTGCAAGGTTTGGAATGCTCTAAGTTATGATTAGTGATAGAGGCACTCACTTTTGCAATAGGTCGGTGGAAGCTCTTTTCAAGAAGTATAACATCACACATCAAGTTTCCACATCATACCATCCACAAACAAGTGGGCAAGTGGAGGTTTCTAATACGGAAATCAAGTCTATCCTAGAGAAAACGATCAAAGTGAATAGAAAAAATTAGAGCATTTACCTTGTGGGCATATTGGATTATTTACAAAAGTCCTATTGGCATGTCTCTCTATTGGTTAGTATCTAAAAAGCTTTGTCACCTCCCGGTAGAGCTAGAGCATAATCATGGTGGGTAGTGAAATAATGCAATTTAGAAATGGATGTAGAAGGAGAACAAAGGAAATTACAACTCCAAGAGCTAGATGAGATTCATAATGATGCCTATCAGAGTTTCGGGATCTACAAAGAGAAGATTAAGGCATTTTACGATAGGATGATTTCTAGAAAAAACTGTCATTGGTAAAAAAGTTCTTTTATTTCATTCACGTCTTAAGTTATTTTTGGGTGAATTGCATTCTCATTGGGTTGGTCCTTTTATTGTTTCTAATGTCTTTCTTCATAGTGCAGTTGAAATATGAAGTTTAAAGATAAGCAAGATATTCAAAGTAAATCGCCATAGGTTGAAACCTTAGTATGAGGATTTTCAAACGGAGAATGTGGATGAGGCTCCCATTTATGAGCCAACTTATGTGGATAAGTGATGAGAGAGGTGATGTCGGGCTGAGGATGTTAAACCAAGCGCTTATTGGAAGACAACTCAACAGATGAAAAATAAGGCTTTGAGAGGTTACCATCACAAATTTGATCTCTCTAACTCTCATTTTTTTTTCTATCCATTTTATTTTATTTAGTTCTTTTATTTTGCTTTATTTTATTTATACAAACCAACCTTATTATATTTAATTCTTTATTTTAGTAGCCTAGGCTTATATTGAGGACAATGTAAGGATTTAGTGTGGGGGAAGGATTTAGGACTTCTATTTTTTTTTTTTAATTTATTGACTTACATTTTTCCTTGTTTTGTTTTATTTGTGTCTAGTGTTTAGATTTTTGAGTCCTAGGTGTTCTTTCAA
>JAGSPU010000473.1:0-38009 GCA_019321725.1 Paulownia fortunei | reverse complement strand
AAAGAGTAGCGAAAAAGATGGGGGTGGCCCGGAGTTTGTACGTTATATGAAACATTCTATACAAAAAACTAGGGCCTTATAATAGACACATATAAGAGATGTTAGCGAGAGGGTAGGGGTGAAAATTTAAGTTGCAAAAACTAGGGTTTTTTAAATTCTACATCATAAAATACATAACACAAGAGAGATATTAGCAAGTAGGTGAGGGAGAAATTTTTTTTAGCAAAAACTAAGGTTTTTGGATTATGCTCCTGAAATACAAAACAAAAGTGAGAGAGTAATGAGAGAGCAGTAGTGGCCTTGGATTTGTAGTGTGAAAATTTTTGTAGTAAAAACTTGAATTTTTTTTTATTCAACATCATGGAATACTAAACACAAGAGAGAGTAACAAGGGGGTAGGGGTGGCGTAGGTTAGTAGTGTGAAATTTTCAGCAGCAAAAACTAGGGTTTTCTCGATTCTACATCTTAAAATGTAGAACTCATAAGAGATACTAGCTAGAGAGTTGGGGTGAACTTTCAATAGTAAAAACTAGTATTTTTTAAATTCTAGATCATAAAATACAGAATACAAGAGAGATAATAGTGAGAATGTGGGGTGAAAATTTCATTAGCAAAAACTAGTGTATTTTGGAATCTATGTTTTCAAATACAGAATAAAAGAGAGAGAGTAACGAGTGGGTGACGGTGGCTAGGATTTGTAGTGTGAAAAAACAAATAGCAATAATTAGGGTATTTTGGATTATATATCTTATAATACTGAACACAAGAGATGATAGTCGGGGGTGGGGTTGGCCTTGGGTATGTTGTAATGCTCAATTCTCTCCTACATATCCAATAATAAGCATCTTGCATGAATATGCATCTAATCAATGTGTATTATTGAATTATGGCATATAAATAGCATGATTGCGCAAACTTGAATAATTGTTATTATATGCTCTAGTTATGCTTTAACATGCATTAGTACATGAAATATGATATCAAACTTTTTTTTCTTGATTTAATATATTTCATTCCATGTTACTATCGTGATTATGCATTTATTATTGGCTAATAAATGGAATGAGATTGGGTAATGCATATCAGGTCATGGCACCAAAAATGAAGATAATGGATGATCATGAGGGTAATCATAGTGTGGTGGATAATTTGACCAATGTCATTCAACAACAAACTAGATGCATGGTGAATAGATACAACAATTTCTAGATATGTGATAAAGAACCCAAGAACAGAATCGACGACTACCTCCACCACAAGCTCGACAGGATCCTTCACAGGCTGTATATGAGAAGTTTAGAAAGATGGAACTTATTGATTTTACTGGTAGGTCTGATTCTATGGTTGCAAAGGAATGGGCTAAATCATTGGATACTATCTTTAACTACATGAGAATTGATGATGCTGAGAAGGTACTTTGTGCAATCTTCTTGTTGAAGAAGGATGCTAGAACCTAGTGGAAATGAGCTAAACTTGTAGTGAATATGGAATAACTAACTTGGGAGAGGTTTAAAAGAATATTTTATAATAAGTATTTCACTAGAGATGCTAGGTCGTTCAAAGTAAAAGAATTTTTGGAGTTAAAACAAGGAGGGATGTCTGTATGTGATTATGTGAGAAAATTTGAACAGGGTTGCAAGTACTTGCCATACATCGCTAGAGACAACAATGAAAAGATGGATCATTTCTTGATATACCTTAATCTTAAAATTAGAAGAGATGTGAGAATGTCTTGATTAACAGAATTCAGGGAACTAGTGGACAAGGCTTTGATGGCTGACTTAGATGAGAAAGAGATTGAGAAATTTCATCAATAAAAGAAGCAAGATTCACTCCCAGAAATCTGAATCAGTGGAAGAAAGGAGAGAAAAAATCAAACCAAGGGAATGAAAAGCGTCCTAGAGTTGGGCAGATTTCTACTACAGTTGAAAGACCTAAATGTTCTAAGTTTGGAAAGAATCATTTTAGGGAATGCTATAGTGGTACTAATAATTTCTTTAAGTGTAAAAAGCCTGGACATATAGCAAAGGATTGCCCAACAGTGCAGGGGAAAGTTCAGGAAAGAGTGTATGCAATGACATAAGAACAAGCCGATGCAGATGCTTCCATAGTCACAGGTACTATTTTAATTTTTGGGATATCTATAATTGCATTGATAAATTTTGGATCTACACATTCATTTGTATCACGTGCATTTGTGAGAAAATTGGGCATTCCACCAGATTTATTAAAAGTAAGGTATAGTGTGACTGTTCCATCTAGGGAAAAAATGGATTCCAACCAAATGTTAAGGGCTTGTTCTACTCATTTTAGTGATAGGACTCTCTATGTAGATCTTATTGTTTTATCGATGCCAAATTTTGAGGTTATTCTGGGTATGGATTGACTTACCAAATATCATGCAACAATTGATTGTAACAAGAAGATTGTGATTTTTCACCCACCTGGGGAAGAACAGTTTATGTTTAATGGTATCTCATTCTCACGATCCTTACCAATTATATCTACTTTGAAAGCTGAAATTGAATAAAGATTGTGTTGGATATTTAGCAAGTGTTTTGGACACCTCAGTTGAAGCATAATTGAAGCTAGAAAATGTAGATGTGGTTCAAGAATTTCTTGAGGTATTTCCAGATGATTTACCAGGACCACCACCGAATCAAGAGATCGAATTCGTGATTGATGTTATGCCAGGAACTACTCCTATTTCTAAAGCACCATACTGAATGGCGCCAATAGAATTGAAAGAGTTAAAAGTTCAGTTACAAGAATTGCTTGATAAGGATTTTATTCGCCCTAGTTATTCTCCTTGGGGAGCACCTGTGTTGTTCGTGAAAAAGAAGGATGGTACATTGTGGTTGTGCATTAATTATAGGGAGTTGAATAAAATAACAGTTAAAAATAAGTATCCACTCCTAAGAATAGATGATTTGTTTGATCAATTGTAGAGAGCATCTATATTTTCTAAGATTGATTTGCACTCTGGGTATCATCAATTGAAGATAAAGGAATAAGGCATACCAAAGACTACATTCTGAACAAGGTATGGACATTATGAATTTCTAGTGATGCCTTTCGATTTAACCAATGCCTCTGCAACTTTTATGGATCTAATAAATAGGGTGTTCAAGCAGTATCTTGATAAAGTTGTGATTGTGTTTATTGATGATATCCTAATTTATTCACATGATAAAGAAGAGCACAAAGAACATTTGAAGATTGTGCTGCAAGTTCTTAAAGAAAAATAGTTATATGCTAAATTCAAGAAGTGTGAGTTTGGGTTTTAACAAGTAGTATTCCTAGGTCATGTAGTATCAAAGGATGGTGTTTCTATTGATTTGAGTAAGGTAGAAGCTGTCATTAAGTGGCCAACACCAACAAATGTATCAGAAGTAAGGAGTTTCTTAGGATTAGCAGGGTACTATCGACGATTTATTCAGGGGTTTTCAAAGATAGCAACTCCAATAACAATGTTGACAAGAAAGAATGTGAAGTTCTTGTGGATCGATGCTTGTAAAATAAGTTTTCAAGGATTGAAACATAAATTGACTACATCTTCTGTTCTTACCATTCCAATTGAATTGGTGGATTCATGTGTATAGCGACACTTTAAAAAATGGTTTGGGTGTTGTTTTGATGCAAAATGGGATGCTTATTACCTATGCTTCAAGGCAATTTAAGGAATATGAAAAGAATAATCCAACCCATGATTTGGAACTTGCTGCTGTGGTTTTTTTCTTGAAAATTTGGAGACATTATTTGTATGGTAAGAAGTGTGAGATATACACAAATCATAACAGTTTGAAGTACTTCTTTAGCCAAAAAGAGTTGAATATGAGACAAAGAAGATGGTTAGAACTTTTGAAGGATTATGATTGTGCGATCAACTATCATCCTGGTAAAGCAAATGTGGTTGCAGATGCATTGAACAAAAAATCCATGTCTTCTTTTTTTGTTATACAAAAGTCAATATTACTAGATTTGCAGAGATTAAAGTTTGAAATTGTATCTAAAGGGAAAAAGTGTTTGTTGTCAGCCTTAGTGTTAAGACTTGCACTTCAAGATAGAATTAGAGAAAATCAAAAGATAGACACGCATTTGTGTAGATTGAAAAGAATGATTAAGGCTGGAAAGAGGCCAGACTTCTCTATTACGGATGATGGGATTATTCAATATAAAGGGAGACTATATGTGCCATTTGACAAGGCCATGAAAGGAGATATTTTAGAAGAAGCTCATACCACTCTTTACTCAGTATACCTAGGTAGCACAAAAATGTATAAGGACTTACAACAACATTGTTGGTGGCTATGAAGAGAGATATGGCAAAATTTATGGCTGAATGTCTAACTTGTCAACAATTTAAGATTGAACATCAAAGACTATCAGGGTTGTTGAAGCCTTTGTTGATTCCAGAGTGGAAATGGGATCATATTACAATGGACTTTGTGCTTGGATTACCTAGAACACAAAAGGGGAATAATTCCATATGGGTGATTATTGATATATTAACTAAATCAGCCCATTTTCTTTCAATGAAATCCACATACAATATGGACCAATATGCTCAACAATATATTAAAGAGATAGTTAGGTTACATGGGGTGCCAATTTTAATAGTATCTGACAGAGATCCTAAGTTTACATCTACATTTTGGAAGAGCTTACACAGTGCCATGGGAATGAAACTTGCATTCAGTACAACATTTCATCCACAAAGTGACGGGCAATCAAAAAGTGTTATTCAGATATTAGAGGATATGTTAAGAGCTTGTGTGCTAGATTTTCAAGGGAGTTGGGATGCAAAGCTTCCATTAGTGGAGTTTACTTATAATAATAGCTACCAATCAACAATTGGAATGATGCCTTATGAAACATTGTATGGAAGGAAATGTAGAACTCCAGTTCATTGGGATGAAGTTGGAGAATGAATCCTACTTGGTCCAGAAATAGTTCAACATACCGCTAAGGTAGTGGAGAAGATACGAGAGGGAATGAAGATTGCGCAGAGTAGACAGAAAGTTATGTAGATAAACAGAGAAAAGATCTAGAGTTTGCTATTAGAGATCATGTGTTCTTAAAAGTAGCTCCCATGAAAGGTGTTATGAGATTTAGAAAGAAAGGAAAACTCAGCCCAAGGTATGTCGGCCCATTCGAGATTCTCGAAATAGTTGGTGATAAAGGTTATAGAGTGGCCCTACCTCCCTCATTATCTAGTGTTCACAATATTTTCCATGTGTCTATGATGAGAAAGTACATTTCAAACCCTTCTCATGTGTTGAGTTATGAACCATTGAATTGACTCCTAATTTAGCCTATGAAGATAAACAAGTGCAAATTTTGGATCAGAAGGAAAAAGAGTTGAGAACGAAAAGGATTCGACTTATTAAAGTATTGTAGAGGAATCATTCTATAGAAGAGGCCACGTGGGAAAGAGAAGAAGAAATGCAGAGCAAGTATCCAGAATTATTTGGTACGCCAAATTTCGAGGATGAAATTTTTATAAGGAAGGAAGGATTGTAATGCCTAATTCTCTCCTACATAGCTAATAATAAGCATCTTATATGAATATGCATCTAATCAATGTGTATTATTGAATTATAGCATACAAATAGCATGATTGTACGAACTTGAATAATTGTTATTATATACTCTAGTTATGCTTTAACATGCATTAGTACATAAAATATGAGATCAAACTTTTGTTTCTTGATTTAACATATTCCTTAAGTGTCTTTTTGCAGTGAAAAGCTCGGTATATCGGTTAAGGAAGATTGATGTGTTGAATGGCCATGAAATGAATTATTTGTATTGCTCCATACTAGTTATATGCTAAAGTGATTAATTGCCTAAATATTTACTTGAAATATGTTACATTTGGCTAAGAACTAAAAGTATGCAAAATGGTGCAATTTGATTGGTTGGTTGACTAGGTTGCATAAAACCATTCTAAACCGCATTGCACTTGATTATAACACCAAAGCATCAATTTTTGTCATCTTCTTAGCCCATGAACGTGGCTTTTGGCATGAGAAGACACCAAACATGATGCAACCAATCATCACTCTCCACTTACCTCTCTTTGAAAGGTCAAAGAAATTATTTTCATCCATATTTCTTGTGGAAGCACCTAAAAAATGACCAACCCTTATTCTCCTAAGTTTCTCCCAAATTTCTACACTCTCATACTCACACAAATTGAATTCAATCCATAGGAATTCATAGAATACAAACTAGAACAAGTTCTACCCCTTTTTAAGCTTGAAAACCGTTGATTTTGAAACTTAATTCCAACTTAATCAAGGTATATTCTTTTTCAATATTTCTTATGATGAATTTGTAGTATCTTGGATGGTTACATCTTTTAGTATATTTTTGTATGATTGAAAACTTAAGTAAGTTACACTTGAAACCAAAACCAAGTTAATTAAGCTAGTTTTTAGCAAAATTGATAATCTTGAGAAATTGTTTAATTTACTTGTTTCTATTGATTTTGTAATGCTTATATTGTGTTTGAATGTGCCTACACATTATTGTGAACAATAGCAATTAGTTTGCTTAATTAAAGGTTAGAATCAATTTAAGTTAGAATCAAGTCTACGTCATTTTAATTCGGATTGTGTTCATGCTTTAGGGGTTGCCCTAATAATTATGTGTGAATTATTAGTTATTTAATTTCTGCCCTAATGTTTAATGTCTTGAATTAGTAGTAAAATATGGAGTAAGCATTATTTTTAAGGTTATGTAATTGATATGGAATTATTTACAAAAGATTGAAAAGTGTATATGAACTTTAACTAGAATAGACAAAATGATTTATGAAAAGGATATTAAATGTTACATGATTTGATTATGTTAGGCCTTTAACACATCCTATCTTCCAAAGAGATTGGTCTTTTCACTTGCCACAAAGTGGACTTGAGGTAAGTTGAAGCTTTCATTTGATGTATCACAAGAATCATATAATGTTGTTCATGTATTAATGTGATTGTTATTATTTGTCAAATTATGTAATGTTTGATGCATTTATGGTTCATGAAGCATGACACTATTAAGAATATAATGAGGTTTTTGAAAAGGAAGTATGGTACTTGATTGATGGTCGGGTAGACAAGGGACGTGGGAGGGACCGGTGGTCCCAACAAATGGTGGCAAATACTTGAGGTTGAAAAATCGGTATAGAAAAGCCACAATGAATGAGATAGAATACGGCTAATACCTGAGGTTGAAAGACCAAGTATGGAAACTCCGTATTAGTTATCTTATTGGCCAATCATAATGAACAGGTTTTGAAAACCACAGTCTATCGCTATTAGTTAGGTACCACACTTCAAGGGCCCTAAAGAATGATTTATGAAAAAAAGTTATTAAATTGAATACTGCATTTTATCATTTATGTGATTTGTATGTACATTATTTGGTATTGCATCACTTTCACCTTACTGAGCCTTTAGCTTATTAGATTCATGTGATGTAGGTGGAAATGTACAAGTTTGGAGATTGACTGAGTTTCCAAAGCGGCCGGACATAGATTTGTTCATATGCCATGTTTCGAGCTGTTTTGTATCATATTTTGAAAACTCAATTTTGTTTTTAAATAAGCCACTCTGTTATGGTTTTGTAAATAGTTGTACTCAGTTTTGATATATGTATATGGTGTGTTTAAAATGATTCAAGCTCTTTCTCTTATAGCTAAAAATGGGAACTTTTATTAAAAACCTTAACTCTAGTAATGATGAAAAATTAACATTTCTTAACTTAACTGTATCAGCTTGTTTAGGCTCTGCAGTTAGGTTAAGGGGTGCTACATATGTAGTATGAAAATTCTAGTAGGAGTAACTAGGGTTATGTGAATTCTAAGTCTTGAAATACTAAACACAAGAGAGAGTAGCAAGGGGGTGGGGGTGGCCATGTTTGTAGTGTTTAAATTGCAGTTGCAAAAACTAGTGTTTTTTGAATTGTGCATCATCAAATATAGAACAAAAGAGATAAATTAGCAAGTAGGTATTGGTGAAAATTTCATTTGCAAAAACTATGGTTTATTAGATTCTATATCCTACAGTACAGAACAAAAGTGAAAGAGTAATGAGAGGTGGTGGTAGCCTTAGATTTATAGTGTGAAATTTTCTGTAGCAAAAATTAGGCTTTTTTAGATCCTATAACTTAGAATACGAAAGTTAAGAGAGAGTAGCAAAGGGGTGAAAGTGGCCTACGGTTTCTAGTGTGAAATTTTCAGTAGCAAAAATTAAGCTGTCTTTGATTATACATCATGATATATAGAATAAAATAGAGATATTAGAGAAAAGATGGGGTGGCCTTGGTTTCTACATCATAAAATACCCTACATAAGATAGATATTGGTAAGTAGATAGGTGCAAAAATGTCATTAGCAAAGCCTAGGGTTTTTTAGATTCCAAATCCTGAAATAGAGAACAAGGTGGTGGTGACCTTGCATTTCTAGTGTGAAAAATTCAATAGCAAAAAGTAGAGTCTTTTAGATTCTGCATTTTTGGAAGACTAAACAAAAGAGAGAGTAGAAAGAAAGAGGGTGGGGATGAAAACGAGAGTTGGTGGTAGCCTTGGGTTTTTAGTGTGAAACTAGTACTTGCAAAAACAAGATTTTTTTTTAAATTCTACATCTTGGAATACAAAATACAAGAGAGAGCAGCAAGGGGTGGGCGTGGCCAGGTGTTTGTAGTTTGAAATTTTAAGTTGCAAAAACTAGGGGTTTCTTGATTTTATATTTTAAAACGTAGAACACATGAGAGTTATTAGTGAAAGAGTGGATGTGAAATTTCTATTGCAAAAATTAGGGTTTTATAAATTTTGCATCGTTAAATACAGAAAATATAGGAGATATTAGTGAGAGCATGGGGGTGAAAATTTCAGAAGCAAAAAACTCGAGTATTTTAGAATCTACGTCTTGAAATACAGAATAAAAGAGAGAGTAATGAGTGGGTGGTTATGGCTAGGATTTGTAGTGTGATAAAATAAATAGCAATAATTAGGGTTTTTGGATTCTACATCTTAGAATACCGAACACAAGAAAGAATAACGGGAGAAACGGTTGGCCTTGGGTTTGTAGTGTGAAAATTCCAATAGCAATAACTAGGATTTTTTGAATTCCACATCTTAAAATACTTTAAGAGAGAGTAGCTAGGGGGTGGGGGTAGCTTGGTGTTTGTAGTGTTAAAACTTTAGCAGAAAAAACTAGGGTTTTCAGGATTCTACATCATTAACTATATAACATAAAAAGATATTAACTAGTGGGTGTGGGTGAACATGTCATTTGCAAAAACTATGAATTTTAGATTTAACATCCAGAATTACAAAACAAAAGTGACTGAGTAAACAAGATGGTGCTGGTGGCCTTAAGTGTGTAGTGTGAAAATTTCAGTAGAAATGACTATAATTTTTTGGATTTTACATCTTGAAATACTAAACACAAGAGAAAGTAGCGAGGGGGCGGGGGTGGCCTGGTGTTTGTAGTGTGAAATTTTTCGTACAAAAAATTAAGGTTTCTTGTATTCTACATCATAAAATACATAATACAAGAGAAAAAATAGCGAGAAGAGTGGAGATGGTGTAGGGTTTGTAATGCGAAACTTTATATAGCAAAAACTTGGGCTTTCTGGATTCTATATCTTGTCATACACAACACACGAGAGATATTAACAAGAGGGTAGGGGTGAAAATTTTAGTTGCAAAAACTTAGATTTTTTGGATTTTTCATCTTGAAATACAGAACATAAGGGAGAGTAGCAAGGGGCGTGGGTGCCCAGGTGTTTGTGGTGTGAAAGCTTCAATAGCAAAAACTAATTTTTTTGGATTTTGCATCCTAAAATACCGAACACAAGAGAGATATTAGCGAGTAGGTTGGGGTGAAAATGTCATTAGCAAAACCTAAAAATTTTTAAATTCCAGATCGTGAAATAGAGAACAAAAGTAAGAGATTAACAAGAGGGTGGTGGTGACCCTGCGTTCGTAGAGTGAAAAATTCAATAGCGAAATCTAGAGTTTTTTAGATTCTATATCCTAAAATAGAGAACAAAAGTAAGAGAGTAACGAAAGGGTGGGTGTGACCTTGCACTAGTAGTGTGAAAAATTCAATAGCAAAAACTAGACTGTTGTAGATTCTACATCTTCGAATACTAAATACAAGAGAGAGTAGCGAGAGGTGGGGGTAGCCTGGGGTCTTAGTGTGTGAAATTTTCTGTACCAAAAATTAGGGTCTTTTTTATTCGACATCATAAAATACATAACAAAAGAGAAAGAGTAGCGAAAAGAGTGGGGGTGGCGCAAGGTTTGTAATGCAAAACTTTCTGTATCAAACTAGGATTTTCAAGATTCTATATCTTATAATACATAACACACAAGAGATGTTAATGAGAGGGTAGGGGTAAAAATTTAAATTTCAAGAACTAAATTTTTTTGAAATCTTGAAATACAGAACAGAAGAGATAGTAACAAGAGTGGAGTGGCCTGGTGTTTATAGTATCAAAGCTTCAATAGCAAAAACTAGATTTTTTTGGGTTTTTCATCATAAAATACCGAATACAAGAAATATATTAGCGAGTATGTAGGGGTGAAAATATCATTAGCATAACTTAGAATTTTTTAGATTTCCTATCCTAAAATACTGAACAAAAGTGAGAGAGGAACGAGAGGGTGGAGGTGACCTTGCGCTCATCGTGTGAAAAAATCAATAGCAAAAACTAGACTGTTGTAGATTCTACATCTTCGAATACTAAACACAAGAGAGAGTAGCGAGGGTAGGTGTGGCCCGGGGTGTGTAGTATGAAATTTTTCATACTAAATATTAGGATTTTTTGGATTCAACATCATTAAATACATAACACAAGAGAAAGAGTAGCGAAAAGAGTAGAGGTGGTGTATGATTTGTAATGCAAAACTTTCTACAGCAAAAATATTAGATTTTTGGATTGCAGTACACAACACACGAGAGATGTTAACGAGGGTAGGGGTGAAAATTTCAGTTGCAAAAACTAGAATTTTTTAGATTTTGCATCTTGAAATATAAAAAACATAAGGGAGAGTAGCAAGGGCGGGGTAGCCTGGTGTTTGTAGTGTGAAAGCTTCAATAGCAAAAACTAAATTTTTTTAGATTCAACATCATAAAATTCTGAACACAAGAGAGATATTAGCAAGTGGGTGGAGGTGAAAATGTTATTAGCAGACCTAAAATTTTTTAGATTCCACATCTTAAAATAGAGAAGAAAAGTAAGAGATTATCGAGAGGGTAGTAGTGACCCTGAGTTTGTAGAGTGAAAAATTCAATAGCAAAACCTAGAGTTTTTTAGATTCCACATCCTAAAATAGAATACAAAAGTGAGAGTGTAACGAAAGGGTGGAGGTGACCTTGTGCTGGTAGTGTGAAAAATTCAATAGCAAAAGCTAGACTTTTGTTGATTCTACATCATGGAATACTAAACACAAGAGAGAGTAGCGAGGGGTGGGGGTGGCCTGGGATTTGTAGTGTGAAATTTTTCATACCAAAAATTAGAATTTTTTAGATTCTACATCATAAAATACATAACACAAGAGAAAGAGTAGCAAAAGAGTAGGGGTGGCATAGTCTTTGTAATGCGAAATATTCTATAGCAAAAACTTTGATTTTTTGGATTCTATATCTTATAATATACAACACACGAGAGATGTTAACGAGAGGGTAGGGGTGAAAATTTCAGTTGCAAAAACTAAATTTTTTTGAATTTTGCATCTTGAAATACCGAACATAAGAGAAGTAGCAAGGGCGGGGTGGCCTGGGTTTATAGTATGAAAGATTCAACAATAAAAAAGCATCACAAAATACTGAACACAAGAGAGATATTAGCAAGTGGGTAGGGGTGAAATTTTAATTAACAAAAACTTGGGTTTTTTGGATTCTACCTCCTAAAATACAGAACAAACAAGAGAGAGTAACGAGTGAGTGGCGGTGGCCAAGATTTGTAGTGTGAAAAAATAAATTACAATAATTAGGGGTTTCTGGATTTTACATCTTACAATACTGAAAACAAGGTAGTAGCGAGGGGGAGGGTTGGCCTCAGGTTTGTAGTGTGAAAATTCTAGTAGTAATAACTAGGGTTTTGTGAATTCTGCATCTTGAAATACTAAATACAAAATAGATTAGCAAGAGGACGGGGGTGGCCTGGTGTTTGTAATGTTTAAAAATTCAGTAGCAAAAAATTAAGATTTTTGGATTTTGCATTATCAAATATAGAACCCAGGATAGATATTAGCAAGTGGGTGGGGTTGAAAATTTCATTTGCAAAAAAAAGGATTTTTTGGATTCTACATTCTAAATTAAAAAAACAAAAGTGAGAGAGTAACGAGAGGGTGGCACTGGGCCTAGGTTTGTAGTGTGAAAATTTCAAAAGCAAAAACTAGGATTTTTTGGATTCTACATCTTGGAATTCTAAACATAAGATTGAGTAGTGAAGGGGTGGGGATGGCTATAATTTATAGTGTGAAACTATTAATAGCAAAAATTAGGGTGTCTTGGATTATACATTATGAAATACAGAACAAAAGAGCGAGACTAGCGAAAGGGTGGGGTGGGCTGGGGTTTGTAATGTGAAACTTTTTGTAGCAAAAATTAGGGTTTACCACATCCCAAGTCTTACAACACATAACACATGAAAGATATTAACGAGTCGGTCGGGGTGAATACAGACACAAGAGAGACTTGGGAGGGGCGGCTGGCCTAGTGTTTATAGTGCGAAAACTTTGTTCGCAAAAATAATGGGTTTTTGAATTTTGCATCATAAAATGCAAAACACAAAAGAGAGTAATGAGAGGTGGTGGTGGCCTTAAGTTTGTAGCGTGAAAATTTTACTAGATAATACTAAACACAAGAGAAAGTAGCGAGGGGTGGGGGTGGTGTAGGTTTATAGTAGGATAATTTCAGTAACTAAAACTAGGGTTTTTTCAATTATATATCTTAAAATATAGAACACATGAGAGATATTAGATATAGAGTGGGGGTGAAATTTCAGTTCCAAAAACTAGAGGGTGAAAATTTCTTTTGCAAAGGCCAGGGTTTTTTGGATCTACATTTTGAAATACAGAACAAAAGAGATAGTAACTAGCGGGTGGTAGTGGCCAGGATTTGTAGTGTGAAAAAATAAATAGCAATAATTAGGATTTTTTAGATTCCACATCTTTGAATTCTAAAAACGAGAAAGAGAAGTGTGGGTTAGGGTTGGCCTCGAGTTTTGTAACACCCACCCAATATTGAATATAGATATTGATATAACAATAATTTTGACAAGGTAGCACAATGTGTACATGTGTATATATATAATTTCTTTTGTCAACTGTAGCACTTTGAAAAATAGTAAAAGTATTTTCTTACATATAATCTTATATATAGAAAAATCACCGTTTATATAAAAAAAACACAACACCCATCACAGTCACACTATTATCAAACTTATTTACTATAACATTTTAAGAGTTATATAGGACACGATATTTCAAAGTTATAATATGATAGACTCAAAAATCAAAATAGTAGCCTACACTTTCGGAATAAGTAAGGACATTTTGCATCTTGTAACCCTTTATATATAGATAACAATTTACGCAATAATAATGATTGTAAAAATTAGAATATGCCCACAACACATCCCAACAGGTCATCATCTATGTACAGTGATGCTCAGAAGCCTCTAGAAGCTCCAACAACCAGCCCAGTAAGCCTCAAAGTCTCAAATATCATCACCATACTTACCTACAATGCAAGAACTACGTGAGATAATGCTCAATAAGTGAAAATCATGCATGCTAAAGAGATAATCCAACATATATGCGATGCATTTCTAGGAAATCATGACAAAAATGCAAACTCATGTATCATCATTGGGCTATTGGCCTACCTACTATGCATCGGATAGAGCTCTCAACAATATCAATAATAACATGGCGATAAACAGATCGACATAGTCCGAGGGCTATCTCCTGGGATCACCAGAGGTCCACCCCCTATCTCCCCTCTGATCCTCCAAAAGTCTTTCTACCAGCGGCGTCGATAAGGGCACAGTCAAGTGGTCCACCCTCTCGTGACCACTAGATGCACACCCTCTGTTCACCCCTATGATCCTCCGAGAAGTAATACTCACAGCACTCCAAAATATCATATAAATAAGCCACACAGGCCTCAGTACACTAGTAGTGGCTAACCAAAATATTTTCTTTCTAAAAATAATGGCATGCATGCAAAACCTCAATTGTGAGCATGTGTCATGCATGCACGTGTAAATGTTGATAAATGGAAAGTTCAATGACACGACAAATCCCATATCCCATCATCCAAGAAATGTATGCACTATAAGATATTTATAATACTCATCAAGACGCTCATCAAGACACAAAGATCTCATTTAATATAAATAAGGCAAGAAATATTATGCCCATGCATTGTAGTTGCAAATGGATTTTCACTTACCTTTTATCGGTTGTGTGTTACTTCTAGGTGTCTTTAGTATTACTCCCCAACCCTAGATGTTAAACAATCTATAAAAATATAAGATATCAATCACCATCTTCAATTAACAAATTTATTATACCTAATGCAGTATAAAGTTCTTGAATTTCAATTTAACTAAACAACCTTACCACTTAGAAACTATAATCGAATACAATCTTTTACGAACCTTTGTTCCACATCTTAAATGTATACTATCCTCACTTAATTAATGTATTATAACTCTTATAATATCTCCTTAAATGTCAGGGATTAAATGCACCACATCTATGCTGGAACATGTTAATGAACCAAATGGGATAGATTCACAACTTCACATTTTCTTGCTGCCACATTAATTTGCATGATAATTTTGACACCCTTAGACATATTCATTCACTCCCCAATTTTTATCACACCTATATAACATAAAAAATAATGTAAAAAGGTCATATAATGGCTAAAACACACTGATAGCTTCCCAAGTTCAGCTCCCTCCGCAGTATACTGAAATAAATTTTTCCTACAATGACAGTATTGCGCACTTCATGACATTAGTGGTTTTGGCACCCTTAAGTATATTCAATCACTCCAAAATTTTCAGAACACTTAGATAACATATACAAAGAGACAACCAGGTCATATTATTTCCAAAACTCATGGATTTATCTACCCTAATTCAATCTCCTTCACAGCACACCAAAATAGATTTTGCTATTTTGGCAGTTTGAGTGTTTCTCCAATATCATGCTCTATTTCAATTTCTAACCGATCCCAATTCATTCCAATATATTTAACTCATATATGGTAATAATTATAGGTTTTATTCAGCATACCATATGTGTTTGAAGCCTAAAACACAAGAAAACAGTAAGGTGACAGTTTCTGCCACAAGTATTTCATATTAAGTGTTTATCATCAAAAACCCTTTCTTTGTACACCAAAGTCTAACTAAAAACTTCCTAAAACTTTTATAAGAGATATTTAAAGCTTAATAAATAATAAAACCATTCATAATAATATGAAAACCAAAGGCAAGACCGTAGAAAAGTGCTACCTATGTAAATTTTGAGGTTAAACTTGATGGTAATCACTTCTCCTTTGCTTTTCTTGCTTTTATTTCAACTTGGAATCTATTTGGAGCACTTGGAGGACTTAAGGTGTGTGTTTGGAAGCTGAAAATAGCTGAAATGAGGGTGTGGTCGTGGCTTAAGGGTGAAGGGTTTGAGGTGTTAGTTTGAGATGTTAGCTTAAGCTTAATAAGAAAACAAGAGGTGGCAAAACTTGAGGTGTCAAGTGGTTGTTTAAATTTGATATTATACACAACTTACACAGCTCTAATCTGGTGTTTCTCATCATTTATTCATTTATTTACAACCTATGTTGATTTCCGTACGATATGATAATAAATTCTACCATAATTTCTTAGTCGTTGATTCAATCTTCAAATCGATTGACATCCGTTTCTTAAATAGATTATCTAGTTTTCATTTCTAAAATCATATGCATATATGGACCTTGAAATATGACATTTAAATCAAATTACATCATGTTTAATATCTTAAGTATTATTAGTTTATGGATGTATACCTTTAAAATACCTTGATCTAGTTGAATCGAAACATATTAGCTTACTAGTAATACCTTTAATTACTTCTAAAATTATAACGTATGACCTATGAATATCCAATAGATTGACCAATCTATTATTTCTCTTATTTAAATATTGAATTTCTTACTTAGGTTTCAACCACTAATATCATGTGATAGCGTTAGAGGTCTAATAATTAAGAATGCTACATAAGATGCCATATAAATATTAATGCAAATTAGCATGTGAGTAGCATGTAATGCATGAATTACATTGGCCAAGTGAGTAGTATGAGGATTGTGTATTACATTCTCCCCTCCTTAATAAAATTTCATCCCCGAAATTTTACTTACCAAAAAACTCTAGATATTTAATTATCATTTTGTGTTTACTTTCCCAAGTCACTTATCATGTTGATTGACTTCTCCTCAGTACTTTAACTAATGAGATATTGTCATTTTGACGTTGCTTTACATCCATTACTAAAATCTCTATAGGTTTTTCTTCATATCTCCGACCTCAATTTAGTTTTATTGGTTTCTTCTTCAGTAGATGAAATAGATTCATGATAAACTTTCTTAAAAAGAACACATGAAACATATTGTGAACTCCAATCATTGATGCAAAGAGGTCGAGTTTATAGGCAATATCCCCAATTCTCTCAGTAATGCAAAATAAAAACCAATGTACATAGGATCAAGTTTGTACGTAGCATCCCCAATTTTTTTTCTGCCTAAGCCGCATAATCCCTTTCATTAGAGATAAATTCAAAAAAATTGATTCCCTATCATAAATTGCAACGATATTCCTCTTTAATCTGCATAACTCTATGGTCACCTCTAACTAGTTTCCATACATTGGTAATTTGTTCTACCACTTCTATCATTTCCCAAACCATATTTAGCCTAAAAGAACACCAAATTCATTTGAATAAAACGATGGCCTGTAGTTTTTTTTATCATACAATACCTCATAGAGAATTATCCCAAGTAGTTTTATTACTGTTGTCATAAGAAATTCCACCAATGAAAAAAAAAATTCTCAATTGACATCAACAATCTAATGCACAAGCTCTAAGCATATCTTGTAAAGTCTAATTTGTTTATTCTGATTGCCTGTTGATGCATGGATGATCACAATACTAAAATGTAATTTTATTCCCAATACCTGATGTAAGATCTTCTAGGAAGTGGACAAAGACTTTAAATCTACATTAGAACTAATAGACACTAATAACCATAAAGTCCAACCGCTTCCTATACATTTATCTTTCCATAGATTTCCATGGAATACCTAGGGTAAATTGATAAAGAATGAGCATATTCAGATAACCTATGAACAATAACCCAATTCCATTATCATGTAAAATTTTTTTGAATGCCTTCCCATTTCCACCAAAAAATAAAATCAAAACTAAATCATTCACATCACTAAATAAAATAAATAAAAAGGTACATGATCATCACCTAAATCTGAGTCTTGTAATTTCGTATCCCTCATTTTCGCATCTATCTCTTATTAAGATATTATTATCACTTATCACAAAAATCTATTTAAGTGCCTTTTATGCCTTTTATCTTAGTCTTAACCTTTCATCAATCTTATTTTGAGCATTTGAAATTGGATCAATCAAAATCAGTCTTACCAAAATATTAATAGACAGATAATCCACCATTTACTCTAATTCATCCTCTATACAACCCTTAATTCCCATAATAGTTTATGATATAAAATTTGTATGAATATTAGTCTATTGAGATATTTCATTCCAATGACATTTGTAGTTAGATGGATCATACAATATATTCACTTACTAATAATATCCATCCTTTCTTCAAGTTCAACTCCTTTTGAGTATATTGACATTTCAAGTACTTGGTTTTGTAATGTCACATGTAGAATTACATAAATAATCTAATTAACTCGAAGAGTGTTGAGTAACTTTTCTACATTGCATCAAACATATACCAAAACACAATGAGATACACCACTATACACAATAAATAACTTATATCTAAAGTTGGAGTCACCACCGAAGCTTAAATCAATTCTCTTTAAATAATTAGAGATTTCTTCTCACTTACCAAACCATCCAAATTTCATATACCTGCATGTATGATGAAATAAAGCGGTAACAACTACGGATGAATAATAACATCACTAACCCAAAAACTTTTCTTATTTCTATTACATTTATTGGTCTTCCCTATTTCAGTAGAACTTCAAATTTTGAATAGTTACAAGGACACCTTTTTAAGAAAATAACCAGTCCTAAAAATAAATATTGTATTACATAACCAAAAGATCGCATTTACTAAATTGAACAAATAATTTTCTACTTCCTTAGAGTTTCCAAGATCATATTGAATGGTCAATCATATTTTTCCACGTTGTACACTAAGATATCGTCGAGGAATATCACCCCAAACATAAATATATAGAATCATCGAACACATTATTCATCATGTATAGCAAAATAATTAGGGCATTAATTAACCCAATGGTACAACAAGAAATTGATAATTAATTCAAACTTAAAATCAATTCCCAAGATCACGGTAGCTCCTCTTAATTTATCAAATAAACCTTAGTATGAAAAAAATTGTACTTATTATAAATTATCACTCAATTCATTTGCAATAAATAATACATAACCTCAAGATTCATCTTTCTTCTAGGTGAATATGAAGTGGAGTTTGTTTAGGAGAAGCATTAGACCTTACTGCCTTGCTCAACATTATAACAATATAACTCAAGGTTCATCTAATTCCAATAGGTGTATATGATAACCTAAAAGAGAGATTAGATTTGTTCTTACAGCTATATCACAGATAAAATCAGTTAGTTTGTCAATAGCATGCCCAAAAATTTCTTTTCAACATGTATCAAGAGATCTGAGATCACACAAATGGATTTTTAGTAAACTTGGTCATTTCTAAAAATTCTAACACAACCCAAAGATTGATAATAACTCTTTCTTACAACTCTTTCACGTTAATTATAGAAAATTACAATTTGACAATCTTCTTTATTTTCTATAAAAGGTAAACATTTTCCTGCTATAGCCTCCATAAATTTTCTAGATTTTCTTCACCTAGAATTTAAAAGTCTTAACAATCCTGAAATAATCCACAATGCATAATTCTCAATAAATCAATCAACACAAACGATCATATCATAATCCTAGCCAACAAAACAAAATTAACCTAGAGCTCTTAAAATCTAATTAGTTGATCTTGAACCTCCAGTAGGATTTTAAAACATTATAATTGACCTCACATATATGTCAAGTACCCTATCTAGTCTTATTACATACTCAGTGGATAATAGATAATAGGTAGCTCAAAGATAAAATACCAACCATAAATTTTGTACATATTACTACTAATGAGTCTACCTCAACATTATTTTATACAAAATTTTAAAACACATGGCCAGTATTATTCATGAAATACAAAATGAATTTTACAACAAATAAAACATACTGGCATGGTTGTGCTCCACCAGTTTTAGAGATCATGTACATGGACAGTCTACAGAATAACAAATCGGGATCTGATACCACTCTGTAACACCCCCCCAACACTGAATATGGATATTGATATAACAATAATTTTGACAAGGTAGTGCATGTGTGTACATGTGTATATATATAATTTTTTGTCAACTATAGCACTTTGAAAATTAGTAAAAGTGTTTTCTTACATATAACCCTTTATATAGAAAAATCACCGTTTATATAAAAAAAACACAACACCCATCACAGTATACTATTCTCAAACTCATTTACTATAAAATTTCAAGAGTCATATAGGACACGACATCCCAAAGTTGTAATACGATAGACTCAAAAATTAAAATAGTAGCCTACACTTTCGGAATAAGTAAGGACATTTTGCATCTTGTAACCCTTCATATATAGACAACAATTTACACAATAATAATAATTATAAAAATTAGAATGTTTCCACAACACAACCCAATAGGTCGTCATCTATTTTTAGTGATCCTCAAAAGACTCTAGGAACTCCAACAACCAGCCCAATATGCCTCAAAGTCTAAGGTATGATCATTATGCTTACCTACAATGTATGAACTATGTGAGCTAATGCTCAGTAAGTGAAAATCATGCATACTAAAAAGATAATCCAATATATATGCGATGCATTTCTAGAAAATCATGACAAAAATGCAAACTCATGCATAAAAAATAGTTCATTCAAAGTTATTTTCCATCATTGGGCCCTTAGCCCATCTACTATGTACTAGATAGAGCTCTTAACAATATCAATAATAAAATGGTCATAAACAAATCGACACAGTCTGGGGGACATCTCCTAGGATCACCAGAGGTCCACCCTGTAACACTCCCATTACTACACAACTAGATATATATTATAATTTAACATGATAGAACCTGTGTATATACATGGAATATTTTTTTTTTTGTAACACTTTAAGAAAAGATATATCACTTCTCACATGCACAACCCTGTTTAAAATACTTTCTAACACATGTCATGTATATAGTAGGATCGATATTTATATAAAAGCACAACACTCACAAAGACCCAATATTTACAGTAAAATTTTAAAAGCGAGATATAGTACCAGTCTAAAAATATAATACAACAGACTCAAAATATAACAAGCCAACAAAATAGCCTAATAGGTCATTATCCAAGTACACACTCTCTCAGACAGGTCGAGCTCCAACGCCGCCCAGCCAATAAAAGATGCTTCAAGTATTGTCGTACTCACCTATAATGCATAAACTATATGAGTTAATGCTCAGCAAGTAAAGATTATGCATGTCAAAGAATAATCCACAATATCAAGTCATGCAACTCAAAATGCTATGCTCACAATGCAATTTTATGCATCAAAATATTTCTCTCAAAATTATTTCTTTCTTGGGCCCCTGACTAACGCTACTATCCCATACATCGAAAAAGAGCTCTGTACATCGCCATAATCCAATGGCCAATAATCATATAAGCATGCAAATCCATGTACACGAACCTGCAAATCCATGCATAAAACCATGTAAATTCGTGCATGCTTCGGTGCACTAGTAGTGGTTAGCAAAATATTTTCTTTTCTCTGAATCATGCCATGCAATGCAAGATTTATCATAATGCTCATATATGATGCATGAACGTGCTAATGATAATGCCCATGTATGTATGCTCAATGGACAGCTCTCTACTATGCATATATAATTTATGATATTATATATAATTCACACATCTACTATGTCTATGCATTGTAGTTCTAAATGAATCTTTACTTACCTTTCACTTGGTTGGTGGCTTAGTCTAAATTTGTTTAGTATTCCTCTCCAACCTTAGATGTAAAATAGCCTGTAATATTACCCAACATCAAGTATCATTCCCAATTTGGCAAGTTGAAAGCACAAAATCTCATACTAGACCTTAAACACCAAGCTATAAGCTAACAATCAAGCTTTCACAAACTAGAACCCAATATAGCCCCTCAAATACCTCAATTTCTCATCTTAAATATATGCAAACATCATGTAATTGAAGTATTATAACTCTAATAGCATGTTCCTAATTGTTAACACTCAATAGCAATATGTCTAGGTTGAAACATGCTAAGTGATCAAATGTGGTAGATTCAAATTTTCATATTTCCTTGCTGTCAAGTTTAGTTGCATGATAATTTTAACATCCCTAAGCATATCCAATCACTCCCAATTTTTTACCACACTTAGATAACATGTATATAAATGTAACCATATCATATAATTGCTAAAAATCATGGATATAGCTTTCCAAGCTCAGCTCTCTTCACAACATACTGAAACAGATTGTTTCCTACCGTGACAGTTTTGCACACTTCATGACATTAATGGTTTTGGCACCATTAAGTATATTCAATAACTCCAAAATTTTCACCATACTTATATAACATATATAAGGAGACAAACAGGTCATAATATTACCAAAAATAATGGATTTAGCTCCCTTAATTCAGTTTCCTTCACAGCACACCAAAATAGATTTTGCTATTTTGGCAGTTTGAGTGTTTATCCAATATCATTCTCTATTTCAATTTCCAACTGATAAAACTTCATTCCAATACACTTAACTCATATATGGTCATGTAAATGGCAATAATTATAGGTTTTATTAAACATACCATACACTTTTGAAGCCTAAAACACAAGAAAACAGTAAGATGATAGTTTCTGCCACAAGTATTTCCTATTAAGTGTTTGTTATCAAAAACCCTTTCTTTGTGCACCAAAGTCTAACTAAAAGCTTCCTAAAACTTTTATAAGAGATATTGAAATCTTAATAAACAATAAAACCATTCATCATAATCTGAAAACCAAAGGTAAAACCGTAGATAAGTGTTACCTATGCAGATTTTGAGGTTAACTTGATGGTAATCACTTCTCCTTTGCTTTTCTTGCTTTTATTTCAACTTGGAATCAATTTGGATCACTTGGAGAACTTAAGGTCTGTGTTTGGAAGATGAAAATGGCTGAAATGAGGGTCTGGTCATTGCTTAAGGGTGAGGGTTTGAGGTGTTAGCTTAAGCTTAATAAGAAAGCATGAGGTGACAAGTGAATAGCAAAATCTGATTTTCTCCCTTATCTTGCAGCCCTAATCTTGTGTGTCTCACCTATTTTTATTTGGTTGCAACCTATCTTAGTCACCATTCATTCCCATAGTTATTTCCTATGTCCGTTCATTCGATCTCCAAACTGATTCACATCCGATTCTTAATGAAATATCAAGTTTGCATTTCTAAAATCATATGCATATATGGGCCTTGTAATAGGACACTTAAATCACATTATATCATGTCTAATATCCCAAGTATGTTAATTTATAAATATATACTTTTGAAATAACTTGATCAAATCAAATTAAACCGTATAACCTTACTAGTAACACTTTTAACACTTCCAAAATTATAACCTATATATCCCATCTATATCTAATATTGATCCACCTCATTTTCTTCTTATTTCAATATAAAATCAACTACTTAGATTAGGAAATTCAATAACTAATACCATGCAAGAACTTTAGAATTAAGTTTAATATTCAAGAATGTCGTATAAAATGAAATAAATTATGCAATGTCAATAGAAATGCAAATAGCATATAAAATTAACACATAATGTATGAATCATATTTGGTCATGTGAGTAGTAAGAGGCTCGGGTATCACACACCCCCTGTCTCCCTTGTGATCCTCTAGAAGTCTTTCTGCCAGCGGCATCGATAAGGGCATAGTCGAGTGGTCCACCCTCTCATAACTACTAGAGGCACACCCCCTATTCACCCCTATGATCCTCTGAGAAGTAATACTCACAACGCCCCAAAATATCATATAAATAAGCTACACAAGCCTCGGTGCACTAGTAATGGCCAACCAAAACATTTTCTTTCTAGAAATAATGTCATGCATACAAAACCTCAACTGTGAGCATGTGTCATGTATGCACGTGTAAATGTTGATAAATGGCATGTTCAATGACACAATGAATCCCATGTCCCATCATCTAAGGAACATATGCACTATAAGATATTTATAATACTCATCAAGACACAAAGATCACATTTAATATAAATAAGGCAAGAAATACTATGCCCATGTATTGTAGTTGCAAATGGATTTTCACTTACCTTTTATTAGTTGTGTGTTACTTCTAGGTTTCTTAAGTATTAATCCCTAACCCTAGATATTAAACAATCTGTAAAAATATAAGATATCAATCACCATCCTCAATTAACAAGTTCATTATACCTAATGCAGTATAAAGTTCTTGAATTTCAATTTAACTAAACAATCTTACCACTTAGAAACTATAACCGAATACAACCTTTTATGAACCTTTATTCCATATCTTAAATGTATACTAACCTCACTTAATTGATGTATTATAACTCTTATAACATCTCTCTAAATGTTAGGGATCAAATGCACCACATCTATGCTGGAACATGTTAATGAACCAAATGGGACAGATTTACAAGTTCACATTTTCTTGCTGCCACATTAATTTGCATGATGATTTTGACACCCTTAGACATATTCATTCATTCCCCAATTTTTATCACACCTATATACCATAAAAAATAATGTAAACAGGTCATATAATGGCTAAAACACACAGATGTAGGTTCTCAAGTTCAGCTCCCTTCACAACATACTGAAACAGATTTTGTCTACTATGACAGTTTTGCGCAGTTCATGACATTAATGGTTTTGGAACCCTTAAGTATATTCAATGACTCCAAAATTTTTAGAACACTTATATAACATATACAAAGAGACAACCAGGTTATATTATTTCCAAAATACATGGATTTATCTCCCCTAATTCAGTCTCCTTCACAGCACACCAAAACAGATTTTACTACTTTGGCAGTTTGAGTGTTTCTCAAATATCATGCTCTATTTCAATTTCTAACCGATCCCAATTCATTCCAATATAATTAACTAATATATGGTAATAATTATAGGTTTTATTCATCATACCATATGCGTTTGAATCCTAAAACATAAGAAAATAATAACGTGATAGTTTCTGCCACAAGTATTTCGTACTAAGTGTTTGTCATCAAAAACCCTTTCTTTGTATACCAAAGTCTAACTAAAAACTTCCTAACACTTTTATAAGAGATATTGAAAGATTAATAAACAATAAAACCATTCATAATAATCTGAAAACCAAAGGCAAGGCCGTAGAAAAGTGCTACCTATGCAGGTTTTGAGGTTAAACTTGATGGTAATCACTTCTCCTTTGCTTTTCTAGCTTTTATTTCAACTTGGAATCCATTTGGATCACTTGGAGGCCTTAAGGTGCGTGTTTGGAAGTTGAAAATGGCTAAAATGAGGGTGTGGTCGTGGCGTAAGGGTGAAGGGTTTGAGGTGTTAGCTTGAGATGTTAGCTTAAGCTTAATAAGAAAGCATGAGGTGGCAAAGCTTGAGGTGTCAAATGGTGGTTTAAATTTGATATTATACACAACTTAAACAGCTCTAATCTAGTGTTTCTCAGCATTTATTCCTTTATTTACAACCTATTTTAATTTTCGTACGATAGGATAATAGATTCTACCCTAATTTCTTAGTCATTGATCCGATCTTTAAAGCAATTGACATTCGATTCTTAAATAGATTGTCTAGTTTTTATTTCTAAAATCATATGCACATATGGACCTTGAAATATGACATTTAAATCAAATTACATCATGTTTTATATCCTAAGTATTATTAGTTTATGGATATATATACCTTTAAAACACCTTGATCTAGTTGAATCGAAACATATTAGCTTACTAGTAATACCTTTAATTACTTCTAAAATTATAATATATAACCTATGAATATCCAATAGATTGACCAATCTATTCTTTCTCTTATTTAAATATTGAATTTCTTACTTAGGTTAGAAGATCTCAACCACAAATATCATGTGATAGCATTAGAAGTCTAACAATTAAGAATAGTACATAAGATGCCATGTAAATGTTATTGCAAATTAGCATATAAGTAGCATGTAATGCATGAATCACATTGGCCAAGTGAGTAGTATGAGGATTGGGTATTGCATTTTGGAGTATGAAAATTTATGTAGCAATAACTAGGGTTTTATGAATTCTACATCTTGAAATGATGATCCCAAGAGAGAGTAGCGAAGGGGCAGGGTGGGCTAGTTTATGTAGTGTTAAAACTTTAGTAACAAAAACTATGATTTTTTGGATCCTACATCATCAAATATAGAACACAAGAAAGATATTATCGAGTAGGTGGGGGTGAAAATTTCATTAGCAAAAACTAGAGTTTTTTGGATTTTACATCCTGAATTACAGAACAAAAGTGACAAAGTAACGAGAGGGTGGCACTGGCCATAGGTTTATAGTGTGAAAATTTCAATAGCAAAAATTAAGATTTTTTGGATTATACATTTTGGAAAACTAAACACAAGAGAGAGTAGCGAGGGGTGATGGTGGCCTGGGGTTTGTAAAGTCAGAGTTTTTGTAGATAAAAAAACTAGGGTTTTCGCGATCCCAAATCATACAATATACACAATACAAGAGAGATGTTAGCGAGAGGGTGGAGATGTTAGCAAGTAAAGATTATGCATGTCAAAGAATAATCTACAATATCAAGTCATGCATCTCAAAATGCTATGCCCATTATACAATTCCATGCATCAAAATATTTATCTCAAAATCATTTTTTTCTTGGGCCCTGACTAATGCTACTATCCCATGCACTGAAAAAGTACTCTGCACATCACCATAATCCAATGACCAATAATGATATAAGCATGCAAATCCATGCATACTTTGGTGCACTAGTAGTGGTCAGCAAAATATTTTTGTTTCTCAGAATCATACCGTGCAATGCAAGATTTATCACAATGCTTGTATATGATGCATGCACGTGCCAATATCCATGTATGTATGCTCAATGGACATGAATGACAGTAATGTGTACCCTCTGCTATGAACATATGATCTATGATATTACATATAAATCACACATTTACTATGTCTATATATTGTAGTTGCAAATGAATATTTACTTACCTTTCACTTGGTTGATGGCTTAGTCTAGATTTGTTTAGTATTCCTCTCCAACCTTAGATGTAAAATAGCCTGTAATATTACTCAACATCAAGCACCATTCCAATTTGGCAAGTTGAAAGCACAAAATCTAATACTAAGACCTTAAATACCAAGCTATCTAGATAACAATCAAGCTTTCACAAACTAGAACCTAACATAGTCTCTCAATTACTTTAATTTCTCATCTTAGATACTTGTAAACATCATGTAATTGAAGTATCACCACTCTATTAGCATGTACCTAATTGTTAGAACTCAATAGCAACATGTTTAGGTTGAAACATGCTAAATTATCAAATGGGACAGATTCACATTTTCATATTTTCCTGCTGTCCAATTTAATTGCATGCTAACTTTGACATCCTTAAGCATATCTAATCACTCCCAAAATTTACCATACTTAGATAACATGTAGAGAAATGTAACCATATTTTATAGGGAATGAAGCAATCAATTGCTTATCCTGGACTATTAGAACTCGTAGGGATCTAAGTGTCTCCCCTCTATCAGATCCAAATGTCTCTCCTCTATCAGGTCCACAATACGGAAGAGCAACATCAATCAAAAAGATTCGCTAGTATCCTTTTAATTGTTTACTAATATAGAACCATAGTAAATTTTCAAGAACAATAAAGATTAATTCTTTAAGTTCTTGAAACTACAATATGTAAAGAAAAACAAGAAATTGATTTTCTTTAAAAAACAAGAAAATCAAGATTACAAGAAAACACTTTTCTTTGTCTTTCTTTTCTCGGAGAGAAAAATATAAGACTTAAATAAAATATTTTTTGCTTAAATATACTGAATTATATCTTGTAATTTTCTTCCATCATCATATATAGGACTGAAAATTTACTTATTCTCCATCTCTTGGGGAGTTTGACAATTTTGAACTAATTCAAATTCTTACTATTGAAGGATTCCAAATCTTCTAAGAACTCCTCTCTTTTCTCTCTCCTATTGTATGTGGACTAATTTGAGACTACACTAATCATCAAAATTGTCTACATACATTGTTAATATTAATTTGAACTTTTCAAATAATATCAAGATAGATATATATCATATATATACTATAATTATATTTATATATAAATTAAATCTTAGTAGCTGATTTTATCCCATAAAATCAGTCACTATATTTATTTATTTATAAATATATTAATTAAATAAATTATATTTATTTAATTTATTCTCTTCATATTTTAGTGGGCTTTTTAAGTGATCCATATTAATTTTTAACTTAGACTAAAAAATCTCCAAGTTAATCCAATTGATTCAACCCTAATTTAATCAATCTAATTGATTATTTTAATTTACTCCAATTGGACTTCCTAATCAAATTAGGTCCAATTAAATAATCTAATTACTTAATTGAATAATTTAATTTAACTATTAAATTAAATAGAACTCTTAATTAATTAATTAATCAGTATTAATTAATTAATTTTCAACCATTGGATAAAATCTAAAATTAAAAATGTTATTTTTCATAAAAATAGGCTTACAATATTTGCAACTTATGAATAACAATTATTACAATTAATTAATCCGCTTGAAATTAACTCCTTCATTTCAAGAACCTCACTATTCATGAAAACACCTAACAAGTAATCATGACAAACTAGTCTTAGGTGAAATAGCAAGTAAACTTATTTTAGTTGCGACTACCATATACATACGGTCTTTTCAATAGCTAATCTCCCGATTAAATTCAAGACATAGATTATAAGTCGAAACCTTAAATGATTTAATAATTGTGATCCCATTTCAAGTTCCAATGATTCCTGATGAATTGCAATTCATCCTGTGTTGACCAAGGTCTTTAAATCACGAATTATGAAAATATATGAGATTCTCTTATTTAAAAAGATAAGTATCGAATTCTATGTTGGCCACTGACAAACCTCCATGCACACCAGTACAACACCCAACATATCCCCTTTATGATATTCAAACAATCAGAAGATATCAAAGTGTTGTAGGATGCACACAAGTCTACCATCGTGACTCAAATTCGAGGACTAATCGTGTACTATCGCAACACAAAAATTCTTGTTTCGATAGGCAAAGACTCCAACTAAGAATTTCTTGCGGGTTATGTTCGGTGTACTTGTTCCTAAACAAGCACCTATATACATGCACTGGTGTCTCTACGCTAATCCCAATGGAATGTGACATCCTCGTCTCACGAGCATGCATCATATGTGTGAGTCTTACTAAGCTATTTGATGTCCCATCTTAAAAAACTCTCTCAACTCGGAACTTATTTTAGACCAAAACCTTAGAGGCATGTTCCATGTTCCCCATCATATGCGCAACCATATCCCGTACCTAATTTGATCTAAGGACTTTATTTAATATGCAGAAATAAAAGATGCAAGACATAACATAAATAGAATGCCTTTTTATTAATATGCTTCCCAATAAGATTATTTTTACAAAAGAAAAAGAGTATAATACACCCAATCCAATTAGGGTATTGAACATCCTACTCTAACAATAAATTACAAGATGTAGAATCCATAAAACAAATTTAAGCTACAAAAAGATTCACACTACACACCCCAAGTCACCTCACCCCTCACTACTCTCTCTTGTGTTTAGTATTCCAAGATGTAAAATCCAAAAAACCCTAATTTTGCTACTTAAATTTTCACACTATAAAAAACTCTAGTTTTTGCAATAGAAAGTTTCACATTACAAACCCCATGGCACTGCCACCCTCTCGTTGTATATGTATTATAAGATATAGAATCCAGAAAATCCTAGTTTTTAGAATAGAAAGTTTCACATTACAATCCCCAAACCACCCCCACCCTCTGCTACTCTATCTCTTGTGTTGTGTATTACAAGATATAGAATCTAAAAAACTATAATTTTCTCTACTGAAAGTTACACACTACAAACTCCAAGCTACCCTACCTTACTACTCTCTCTTGTGTTTAGTATTCCAAGATGTAAAATCAAAAAAACCTAGTTTTGCTACAAAAAATTTGATACTACAAACCCATGGCCACCGCCACCCTCTCGTTACTCTCAAACTTTTGTTCTATAGTTTAAGATGTACAATCTAAAAAATCCTAGTTTTTGCTAAAGAAATTTTCACCCCCACAAAATTGGTAATATCTCTCTTGTGTTCTGTATTTTATGATACAGAATGCAAAAAACCTCAGTTTTTGCTATTGAAGTTTTCACACAACAAACACCGGGCCACCCTTTCCACTCGAAACTCTCTTGTGTTTAGTATTTCGGTATGCAAATTTCAGAAAACCCCAGTTTTTGCAACTCCTTTTACCCCTACACTCTTGCTAACATCTCTCATGTGTTGTATATTATAAGATTTAAAATCCAAAAACACTAGTTTTTTGCAAAAGAAAGTTTCACATTACAAATCTTATGGCACCGCCACCCTCTTGTTACTCTCTCACTTTTTTTCTATATTTTTAGGATATAGAATCCAAAAAATTCAATTTGTTGCAAATGAAATTTTCACCATTTACCATCTCGCTAACATCTCCCATGTGTGTGTGTATTATAGGATATAGAATCCAAAAAATTCAATTTGTTGCAAATGAAATTTTCACCCTTTACCCTCTCGCTAACATCTTCCATGTGTGTGTGTATTATAGGATATAGATTTCAAAAAACCCTAATTTTTAGAATAGAAAGTTTCACATTACAAACCCTAGACCACCCCCACCCTTTGTTACTTTATCTCTTGTATTATGTATTACAAGATGTAGAATCCATAAAACTAATTTAAGCTACTGAAAGTTTCACACTACAAACCCCAAGCCACCTCACCTCTCACTACTCTTTCTTGTGTTTAGTATTCCACGATGTAAAATCTAAAAAATCTTAGTTTTGCTACTAAAATTTTCACACTACAAAAAACCCTAGTTTTTGAAATAAAAAGTTTCACATTACAACCCCATGGCATCGCCACCCTCTCGTCGTATGTGTATTATAAGATATAGAATCCAGAAAACCCTAGTTTTTAGAATAGAAAGTTTCACACTACAATCCCCAAACCACCCCCACCTTTTGCTACTCTATCTCTTGTGTTGTGTATTACAATATGTAGAATCCATAAAACCATAATTTTCTGTAGTGGAAGTTTCACACTAAAAACCCTAAGCAACCCCACCCCTCACTACTCTCTCTTCTGTTTAGTATTCCAAGATGTAAAATCCAAAAAACCTAGTTTTGCTACTAAAAGTTTCACACTACAAACTCATGGCCACTAACGCCCTCTGCTTACTCTATGACTTTTGTTCTATAATTTATGATATAGAATCTAAAAAACCCTACTTTTTGCTAAAGAAATTTTCACCCCAACCAACTCGCTAATATCTCTCTTGTGTTCTGTATTTTATGGTGCAAAATTCAAAAAAACCCTAGTTGTTGCAACTCAAGTTTTCACACTACAAACCCCAAGCCTCTCTTGTCGCTCGCTACTCTTGTGTTCAGTTTTTCGTGATGCAAAATTTAAATAACCCTAGTTTTGCAACTTAAATTTTCACCCCCACCCACTTGCCAACATTTCTCATGTGTTGTGTATTATAATATTTAGAATCTTGAAAACTCTAGATTTTGCAATTGAAAATTTCAGAATACTAACCCATGGCACCGCCACATTCTGATTACTCTCTCACTTTTGTTCTGTATTTCAAGATATATAATTCAAAATACCCAAGTTTTTGCAACTCAAATTTTCACCCCCACCTGCTCGCTAACAACTCCCATGTGTTGTGTATTATAAGATATAGAATCCAAAAAATCCTAGTTTTTAGAATAAAAAGTTTTACAATACAAACCCCAGACCACCCCCACCCTTTGCTACTCTATCTCTTGTGTTATGTATTACAAGATGTACAATCCATAAAACTAATTTAATCTACTGAAAGTTTCATACTACAATCCCCAAGCCACCTCACCCCTCCCTAGTCTCTCTTGTGTTTAGTATTCTAAGATGTAAAACCTAAAAAACCCCTAGTTTTGCTACTAAAATTTTCACACTACAAAAAAACCTTAGTTTTTGCAATAGAAAGTTCACATTACAAACCCCATGGCACCGCCACCCTCTCGTTGTACGTGTATTATAAGATATAGAATCCAGAAAATCCTAGTTTTTAGAATAGAAAGTTTCACATTACAATCCCCCAACCACCCCCACCCTTTGCTACTCTATCTCTTGTGCTGTGTATTACAAGATATAGAATCCAAAAACTATAATTTTCTCTAGTGAAAGTCTCACACTACAAACACCAAGCCACCCCACCCCTCACTACTCTCTCTTGTGTTTAGTATTCCAAGATGTAAAATCCATAAAACCTAGTTTTGCTACTAAAAGTTTCACATTACAAACCCATGACCTCCGCCAGCCTCTCGTTACTCTCTGACTTGTGTTCTATAATTTAGGATGTAGAATCTAAAAAAACCCTGGTTTTTGCTAAAGAATTTTTCACCCTTACCAACTTGGTAATATCTCTCTTGTGTTCTATATTTTAGGATGCAGAATATAAAAAACCCTAATTTTTGCTACTGAAGTTTTCACACTACAAACACCAGACTACCCTTGCTACTTACTACTCTCTCTTATGTCCAGTATTTTGATATGCTTTCAGAAAACCCTAATTTTGGCAACTCAAACTTTCACCCCCACACTTTTGCTAACATCTCTCATATGTTATGTATTATTAAATTTTGAATCTAGAAAACCCTAGTTTTTTCAATATAAAGTTTCACATTACAAACGATATAGCACCGCCACCCTCTCGTTACTCTCTCACATTTTCTTTTTCTATATTTAAGGACATAGAATCTAAAAAATTCAAAGTTTGCTAATGAAATTTTCACCCCCACTCTCTCTCTAACATCTCCTGTGTGTGTGTGTATTATAGGATATAGAATGTAGAAAATCCTAATTTTTAGAATAGAAAGTTTCTCATTACAATCCACAGACCCACCCTGCCCTTTGCTACTCTAACTCTTGTGTTGTGTATTTCGAGATGTAGAATCCATAAAATCATAATTTTCTATACTAAAAGTTTCACACTACAAACCCCAAGCCACCCCATCTCTCACTACTCTCTATTGTGTTTAGTATTCCAAGATGTAAAATTCAAAAAATCCTAGTTTTGCTACAAAAATTGTCATATTAAAAAAAACCCTAGTTTTTGTAATAGAAAGTTTCACATTACAAACCCCATAACCCTACCACCCTCTCGTTACTCTCTCACTTTTGTTCTATATTTCAGGATGTAGAATCCAAAAGACTCTCATTTTTGCTAATGAAATTTTCATCCCACCCTCTCGCTAACATTTCCCGTGTGTGTGTATTATAAGATATAGAATCCAGAAAACCCTAGTTTTTAGAATAGAAAGTTGCACATTACAATCCCCAAACCACCTCCACCTTTCGCTACTCTATCTCTTGTCTTGTGTATTACAAGATGTAGAATTCATAAAATCATAATTTTCTCTACTTAAAGTTTCACACTACAAACCCCAAGCCACCCCACCCCTCACTACTCTCTCTTGTGTTTAGTATTATATGATGTAAAATCCAAAAAATCTAGTTTTGCTACTAAATTTTTCACATTACAAACCCATGATCACTGCTACACTCTCGTTACTCTTTGACTTTTGTTTTATAATTTAGCATATAGAATCTAAAAAATCTTAGTTTTTGCTAAAGAAATTTTCACCCAAACCAACTCGCTAATATCTCTCTTGTGTTCTGTATTTTATGGTGCAAAATGAAAGCCCGTAGTTTTTGCTATTAAAATTTTCACACTACAAATACTAGGCCTCCTCTGCCACTCGCTACTCTTGTGTTCAGTTTTTTGTGATGCAAAATTCAAAAAACCTTAGTTTTGCAACTCAAATTTTCACCCTCACCCACTTGTCAACATTTATCATGTGTTGTGTATTATAATATTTAGAATCTAGAAAACCCTAGTTCTTGTAATAGAAAATATCACATTACTAACCCCATGGCACCACCACACTGTCTTTAGTCTCTTAGTTTTGTTCTGTACTTCAAGTTGTTAAATTTGAAAAACCCTAGTTTTTTCAACTTAATTTTTCACCCCCACCTGCTTGCTAACATCTCCCGTATGTTGTGTATTATAAGATATAGAATCTAGAAAATCATAGTACATAAAAATTTTAAAAGTAACACATAGTACAAGTTCCAAAATATAATACAGTAGACTCCAAAATCAAACAAGTTAACAACTAGCCCAACAGGTTATCATCCATGTACACTGATCCTTAGAACCTGCAGGAGCTCCAACCACTCGCTCAGTAAGTCCATGGCTTCAAGTATCATCAAACTTACCTATAATGCATGAACTACATGATCTAATGCTTAGTAAATGAAAATCATGCATGCTGAAGTGATATTCCAACATAAATGTATTTCATTTCTATGAGATCATGAAAAGAATGCAAACTTATGCATAAAAATAGTTTACTCAAAATTATTTTCCATCACTGGGTCCTTAACCCACCTACTATGTACTGGATAGAGATCTCAATAATATCAATAATCACATGGTCAAAAATAGATCGACACAGTCCGGGGGCCATCTCCTAGGATCACCAGAGGTCTACCCCCTGTCTTCCTCTGTGATCCTATAGAAGTATTCCCACTAGTGGCATCGATAAGGGCACAGTAAAGTGGTCCACCCTCTGGTAATGACCAGAGGCACACCCCCGTCAACCCCTATGATCCTCTGAGAAGTAATACTCGCAGCACCCCAAAATATCATATAAATAAGCCACACAAGCCTTGAAACACTAGTAGTGGCCAACTAAAGTATTTTCTTTCTGAAAATAATGTCATGCATGCAAAAACCTCAACTATGAGAACGTGTTATGCACGAACATATATATGCTGATGAATGACATGTCCAATGACACAGTGGATCCTATATCTCATTATCCAAACAACATATGCACTATAAGGTATGTATAATACTCACAATACACATATCCAGACACAAGGATCAATTTTAATATAGATAATGCACAAAATACTATGTTCATGCATTGTAGTTGCAAATGAATTTTTACTTAACTTTCACCTTTGATGTCCTACTGAAAGTTAATAAGATTCTCCTCCCTAACTTTAGATATAAGGCAGCGTGTAAAAGTATAGCGTATTAATTTCATTCTTAACCAATAGGTTTCTATATCAAATTTCATAAAGGATCTCAAATCTTAAATTTAATTAAGTAACAATTAAATCTTAAAATTTATACTTCACCCTAATTAAAACATTTTAAATACCTTAATTTCTCATCTTGAATTTATTCTAATATTATCTAATTGAGGTATTATAATCCCTACAACCAATCCCTCAATTAAATTAACTCCTTCATCCAATTAATACAAGTTAACAAAATCAAATCTTTCTAACTAATTTCGAATTAAATGTGTATATTAATTATTGTCTCACAAATAGATAACTAGTTAATTCAAATAAAAAAAATTTCATTCAAATTAAAAATAAATGGCATAAATATATATTTTTATCTGTACAAAATGAGAAGGGACTTACCCAAAATTTTCTCTAATTCCTACCGTTGAAATTTGTTGGAGCACCCTCTTTTTTTTTTTCTTTCTCTCTTCCTTCTTTTTCTTCTTCTTTTTGTTTCTCTGCTGTCGTGAGTGTGCGTGTGGTGTTAATCGTGTGTGTGTCTTAATAACTTAACTATTACTTAGCTACTAAGAAAATCTAATATAATATATTATAACATATATATACTTATCCTTAATATAATATAATATATTATAACCTAATATAATATATTATAACATATGTATAATATATTATAGCTATTACTATATTGTACACGTGTATACATATATGTATATGTATATATATATTTTGGTATTATTTTATTATACTACACACATATAGTTATATCTATATATATTTCATACATTTATACATATATATATACATACATATATATACATTATATTTATATATATAATTAATACATACTATTTTCATATTTAATTATAAACCCTCAAATTTATTTTCTAGTAATAATTGACACCCTCTTAATTAATATGATAATGTCCGTATTTATTTTCATTATTATTATTACTATTTTCTCCCTAATTAATTTATTTACATAGTTTATCCTACATTGATAAACACAACGATGCCACATTTTACTTACGTGAATTCTAATAATATCTAATAGTTGACACCTAAATCCTCGTATCTTAATACCATCTCAACCAATTAGGTTAAAGAGTTTGGAAACTAATATCGGATGACAACTTCAGAAGTTTAATTATTAAAAATATCGTATAAAATATTGAAATATCAATTAAAATGTAAATGGCACATGCATAACATAAAATGCATAAACTATATTGGTCAGTGAGTAGCGCGAGGCTCGGGTATTACATCCTTCCCCCTTATGAAAATTTCACCCCTGAAATTTTGCTTACCGAAAAAGCTCTCGGTATTTGGATCTCATTTCATCTTCTATTTTCCATGTAGCCTCTTCCGTTGATTGGTCCCTCCACAGTACCTTTACTACTGGGATTTTCTTATTTCTACGTTGTTTTATCTCCCGCAGTAGAATCTTAACATGTCTTTCCTCATAACTCAAATTTAATCTCAACTCTACTAGTTAATTCTATAGAATATGGGATGGATTCGCAACATACTTTCTCTATTTGGATACGTGGAATACATTATGTACTTGAGGAATTGATGTAAGCAGAGCAAGTTTGTAAACAACATCACCTATTCTCTCAGTAATAGGAAATTGACCAATATATCTAGGACTCAACTTTTCTTTCTTCCCAAACCACATAATACCTTTCATTAGAGCTTTCTTGAGAAACACTTTATCTCCTATGGCAAACTCTAGCATCCTCCTTCTTTGGTCTACATAACTTTTCTGTCAACTCTGGGCAGTTTCTATTCTTTTCTAAATTTGTAAGACGGCCTCTATCATCTCCCGAATCATGTTCAGGCCTAAAAGTTTCTTTTTACCTACCTCATCCTAGTGAACTGGATATCTGTATTTCCTGCCATACAGTGCTTCATAAGGAGCTATCCCAATTTTAGCCTGATAACTATTGTTATATGAGAATTCTACCAAAGGTAGATACTTGCTCCATTGTCCTTGGAAATTCAATATGCAGGCTCTAAGCGTATCTTCTAAGGTTTGTATTATTCATTCAGATTGCCCATTGGTCTGAGGATAATATGCAGTACTAAAAGATAATTGCATTCCCAATGCCCTCTATAGACTTCTCCAAAAGGTAGACAGAAATCTCAAGTCCTTGTCAGAAGTAATAGATAGTGGTACACCATGGAGTCTAACCACTTCCTGTATGTATATTTGTGCATATCGGTCGATGGAATACGTTGAAAAAATGGGAAAAAATAAGCTGATTTAGTTAATATATCCATAATTACCCAAATAGCATTATGACCTTTCACGGTCTTGGGTAAACCTACCACAAAGTCCATAGTGATTCTTTCCCATTTCCATTCTGGAATAAGCAGAGGTTGCAAACTTCTCACTGGTCTTTGATATTCTATTTTTATCTGCTAACATGTCAAACATTGGTCCATGTACTGTGTAATATCTCTTTTCATACATGGCTACCGGTAATGCATCTTCAAGTCTCTATATATTTTGCCAGCTTCTGGATGTATTGAATAAGGTGTTAAATGTGCCTCTGCAAGAATATATTTTCTAATGTTATCCGTATGGGGCATGTATAATCGTCCTCTAAATTACAACACTCCATTCACAGATATTTTAAAATCAGACGACACCCCCAAAGCAATATCCTTCTTCATCTTTGTCAAATATTCAACCCCCTTGTTATCCCTATTAAATTATGTCGATTAATATCGTCAGAGTGTCAAGGCTGCTAAATTTATTTCCATTTCTCCCAACTATATAATCTCTGCATTCATTTTCTAGAATTCAATTAACTCTAGTCTTTGAACAGAAAGAGTAGCTATGGTACCTTGTATTGAGTTTTTGCTCAGTACATTTGCCACCACATTAACTTTAATGGGTTGGTAGTTGATGACATAGTCATAATCCTTCACCAGCTCCAATCACCTTCGTTGTCGCATATTCAGTTCTTTTTGTGTAAAGAAGTACTTTAAGCTCTTGTGATCCATTTAGATTTCACATCGCTTTCCATGTAGATAGTGTCTCCATATCTTCAATGCAAATACCACTACAACAAGCTCCAAATCATGTGTAGGGTAATTTCTTTCATATTCTTTTAGCTACCTCGATGCATATGCA
>JAGSPU010001405.1:0-34349 GCA_019321725.1 Paulownia fortunei | reverse complement strand
TCGAATATGTGTGAATGATTACTACGTAGTCTCTGAAATCCTTCACTCAATTAACTGAAATCGGAGAAAAATCACAAAATTTCAAACAAGTTCTTGTGAGAAAAACAAAAAAAAATCATGTTAACACCAGTAGTTTCACGTGAAAAATAGAAAAATACAAAATTATGAAACCATTGAAACAAACAATAAAAATCGTAGTGGCGAATACGTGTGAATGATTTACTACGCAATCTCCGAATTTCTAAATGCCACTACATGAAACTCTAGAAAAATCAACAAAATTTTAGACAAGTTCTTGTGAAAAAAAAAAACAAGTTAATACCGTAGTTTCATGTGAAAAATAGAAAAATATGAAATCACTAAAGGCAACAATAAGAATAAAGTAGTACGCGAACATGTGTGATTGATTTACTGTGCGTTCTCTGAATTCTTCACTAACTACTTGAAACCGAATTAAAATCAACAATATTTCTGACAATTCTTATAAATAACTTTAAAAAAAAACCATGTTAATACCAATAATTTCATGTGAAAAATAGAAAAATACATAGTTATTAAATCACTTAGGCAAACAATAAGAATCAAGTAGTAGGTAAATATGTGTGAATGATTACTACGCGATCTACGAATTCCTTTACTCAATTACCTAAAATTGGAGAAAAATCACAACATTTCAATCAAGTTCTTGTGAAAAAATAAAAAAAATCAAGTTAACACCAGTAGTTTCACATGAAAAATAGAAAAATACGAAATTATGAAACCATTGAAGCAAATAATAAAAATCAAGTAGTGGCGAATACGTGTGAATGATTTACTACGCAATCTCCGAATTTCTAAATGCCACTACATGAAACTCTAGAAAAATCAACAAAATTTTAGACAAGTTCTTGCGAAAAAACAAAAAAAAAACAAGTTAATACCTGTAGTTTCATGTGAAAAATAGAAAAATATGAAATCACTAAAGGAAACAATAAGAATAAAGTAGTACGCGAATATGTGTGATTGATTTACTGTGCGTTCTCTGAATTCCTTCACTAGACTACTTGACACCGAATTAAAATCAACAATATTTCTGACAAGTTCTTATAAATAACTTTAAAAAAAAACCATGTTAATACCAATAATTTCATGTGAAAAATAGAAAAATACATAGTTATTAAATCACTTAGGCAAACAATAAGAATCAAGTAGTAGGTAAATATGTGTGAATGATTACTACGCGATCTACGAATTCCTTCACTCAATTACGTAAAATTGGAGAAAAATCAACAACATTTCAATCAAGTTCTTGTGAAAAAATAAAAAAAAATCAAGTTAACACCAGTAGTTTCACATGAAAAATAGAAAAATACGAAATTATGAAACCATTGAAGCAAATAATAAAAATCAAGTAGTGGCGAATACGTGTGAATGATTTACTACGCAATCTCCGAATTTCTAAATGCCACTACATGAAACTCTAGAAAAATCAACAAAATTTTAGACAAGTTCTTCTGAAAAAACAAAAAAAAAAACAAGTTAATACCGTTAGTTTCATGTGAAAAATAGAAAAACATGAAATCACCAAAGGAAACAATAAGAATAAAGTAGTACGCGAATATGTGTGATTGATTTACTGTGCGTTCTCTGAATTCCTTCACTAGACTACTTGACACCGAATAAAAATCAACAATATTTCTGACAAGTTCTTATAAATAACTTTTAAAAAAAAACCATGTTAATACCAATAATTTCATGTGAAAAATAGAAAAATACGTGGTTATTAAATCACTTAAGCAAACAATAAAAATCAAGTAGTAGGTGAATATGTGTGAATGATTACTACGGGATCTACGAATTCCTTCACTCAATTACCTAAAATCGGAGAAAAATCAACAACATTTCAATCAAGTTCTTGTGAAAAAATTAAAAAAAATTCATGTTAACAACAGTAGTTTCACGTGAAAAATAGAAAAACATGAAATTATGAAATCATTGAAGCAAATAATAAAAATCAAGTATTCATCGAATATGTGTGAATGATTACTACACGATCTCTGAATTCCTTCACCAAATTACCAAAAATCGGACAAAATCACCAAAATTTCATACAAGTTCTTGTAAAAAAAATTAAAATCAAGTTAACATCAGTAGTTTCACGTGAAAAATAGAAAAATACAAAATTATGAAACCATCGAAGCAAACTATAAAAATCCAGTAGTGGCAAATACGTGTGAATGATTTACTACGCAATCTCCGAATTTCTAAATGCCACTACATGAAACTCTAGAAAAATCAACAAAATTTTAGACAAGTTGTTGCGAAAAGTAAAAAAAAACAAGTTAATACCGTAGTTTCATATGAAAAATAGAAAAATATGAAATCACTAAGCAAACAATAAGAATAAAGTAGTACGCGAATATGTGTGATTGATTTACTGTGCGTTCTCTGAATTCCTTCACTAAACTACTTGAAACCGAATTAAAATCAACAATATTTCTGACAATTCTTATAAATAACTTTAAAAAAAAACCATGTTAATACCAATAATTTCATGTGAAAAATAGAAAAATACATAGTTATTAAATCACTTAGGCAAACAATAAGAATCAAGTAGTAGGTAAATATGTGTGAATGATTACTACGCGATCTACGAATTCCTTCACTCAATTACCTAAAATTGGAGAAAAATCAACAACATTTCAATCAAGTTCTTGTGAAAAAATAAAAAAAATCAAGTTAACACCAGTAGTTTCACATGAAAAATAGAAAAATACGAAATTATGAAACCATTGAAGCAAATAATAAAAATCAAGTAGTGGCGAATACGTGTGAATGATTTACTACGCAATCTCCGAATTTCTAAATGCCACTACATGAAACTCTAGAAAAATCAACAAAATTTTAGACAAGTTCTTCTGAAAAAACAAAAAAAAAACAAGTTAATACCGTTAGTTTCATGTGAAAAATAGAAAAACATGAAATCACCAAAGGAAACAATAAGAATAAAGTAGTACGCGAATATGTGTGATTGATTTACTGTGCGTTCTCTGAATTCCTTCACTAGACTACTTGACACCGAAATAAAATCAACAATATTTCTGACAAGTTCTTATAAATAACTTTAAAAAAAAACATGTTAATACCAATAATTTCATGTGAAAAATAGAAAAATACATAGTTATTAAATCACTTAAGCAAACAATAAGAATCAAGTAGTAGGTGAATATGTGTGAATGATTACTACGCGATCTACGAATTCCTTCACTCAATTACCTAAAATCGGAGAAAAATCAACAACATTTCAATCAAGTTCTTGTGAAAAAAAAAAAAAAATCAAGTTAACACCAGTAGTTTCACGTGAAAAATAGAAAAACGAAATTATGAAATCATTGAAGCAAATAATAAAAATCAAGTAGTCATCGAATATGTGTGAATGATTACTACACGATCTCCGAATTCCTTCACTAAATTACCAAAAATCGGAGAAAAATCAACAAAATTTCAGACAAGTTCTTGTAAAAAAAAAAAAAATCAAGTTAACACCAGTAGTTTCACGTGAAAAATAGAAAAATAAAATTATGAAACCATCAAAGCAAACAATAAAAATCAAGTAGTGGAAATATGTGTGAATGATTTACTATGCAATCTCTGAATTTCTAAACTCACTACATGAAACTCTAGAAAAATCAACAAATTTTGACAAGTTCTTGTGAAAAAGAAAAAAAAAAAAGTTAATACCAGTAGTTTCATGTGAAAAAATAAAAAAATATGAAATCACTAAGAAACAAATAAGAATAAAGTAGTACGCGAATATGTGTGAATGATTTACTACGCGTTCTCTGAATTCCTTCACTAACTACTTGAAACCGAATTAAAATCAACAATATTTCTGACAAGTTCTTGTAAAAACTTTAAAAAAACATGTTAATACCAATAGTTTCATGTGAAAAATAGAAAAATACATAGTTATGAAATCACTTAAGCAAACAATAAGAATCAAGTAGTAGTGAATATGTGTGAATGATTACTACGCGATCTCTAAATTCCTCACTCAATTACCTAAAATCGGAGAAAAATCAACAACATTTCATCAAGTTCTTGTAAAAAATAAAAAAAAAATCAAGTTAACACCAGTAGTTTCACGTGAAAAATAGAAAAATAGAAATTATGAAATCATTGAAGCAAACAATAAAAATCAAGTAGTGGCGAATATGTGTGAATGATTTACTACGCGATCTCCGAATTTCTTCACTTAACTACATGAAACTCTAGAAAAATCAACAAAATTTCAGACAAGTTCTTGTGAAAAAATAAAAAAAAACAAGTTAATACCAGTAGTTTCATGTGAAAAATAGAAAAATAAAATTATGAAATCAAGCAAACAATAAAAATAAAGTAGTACGCGAATATGTGTGAATGATTACTACGCGTCTCTGAATTCCTTCACTACTACTTGAAATCGAGAAAAATCAACAAATTTCTGACAAGTTCTTGTGAAAATAAAAAAAATCATGTTAACACCAGTAGTTTCATGTGAAAAATAGAAATACAAAATTATGAAATCATTAAGCAAACAATAAAAATCAAGTAGTAGTCGAATATGTGTGAATGATTACTACGCGATCTCTGAATTCCTTCACTCAATTACCTAAAATTGGAGAAAAATCAACAAAATTTTCAACAAGTTCTTGTGAAAAAAAAAAAAATCAAGTTAACACCAGTAGTTTCACGTGAAAATAGAAAAATACGAAATTATGAAACCATTGAAGCAAACATAAAAATCAAGTAGTGAATACGTGTGAATGATTTACTACGCAATCTCCGAATTTCTAAATGCCACTACATGAAACTCTAGAAAAATCAACAAAATTTTAGACAAGTTCTTGTGAAAAAGTAAAAAAAAACAAGTTAATACCTGTAGTTTCATGTGAAAAATAGAAAAATATGAAATCACTAAAGCAAACAATAAGAATAAGTAGTACGCGAATATGTGTGATTGATTTACTGTGCGTTCTCTGAATTCCTTCACTAGACTACTTGAAACCGAATTAAAATCAACAATATTTCTGACAAGTTCTTATAAATAACTTTTAAAAAAACCATGTTAATACCAATAATTTCATGTGAAAAATAGAAAAAACATAGTTATTAAATCACTTAAGCAAACAATAAGAATCAAGTAGTAGGTGAATATGTGTGAATGATTACTACGCGATCTACGAATTCCTTCACTCAATTACCTAAAATCGGAGAAAAATCAACAACATTTCAATCAAGTTCTTGTGAAAAAATAAAAAAAAATCAAGTTAACACCAGTAGTTTCATGTGAAAAATAGAAATACGAAATTATGAAATCATTGAAGCAAACAATAAAAATCAAGTAGTCGGCGAATATCTGTGAATGATTACTACACGATCTCCGAATTTCTTCACTTAATTACATGAAACCGGAGAAAAATCAACAAAATTTCAGACAAGTTCTTGTGAAAAAATAAAAAAAAATAAAGTTAACACCAGTAGTTTCACGTGAAAAATAGAAATTCAAAATTATGAAATCATTGAAGCAAACAATAAAAATCAAGTAGTACGAATAATATGTGTGAATGATTACTACGCAGTCTCTGAAATCCTTCACTCAACTACTTGAAACTGGAGAAAAATCAACAAAATTTCAAACAAGTTCTTGTGAAAAAACAAAAAAAAATCATGTTAACACCAGTAGTTTCACGTGAAAAATAGAAAAATACGAAATTATGAAATATTGAAGCAAACAATAAAAATCAAGTAGTGGCGAATATGTGTGAATGATTTACTACGCAATCTCTGAATTCCTAAACTCACTAATGAAACTCTAGAAAAATCAACAAAATTTTAGACAAGTTCTGTGAAAAAATAAAAAAAAAACAAGTTAATACCGTAGTTTCATGTGAAAAATAGAAAAATATGAAATCACTAAAGCAAACAATAAGAATAAAGTAGTACGCGAATATGTGTGAATGATTTACTGTGCGTTCTCTGAATTCCTTCACTAACTACTTGAAATCGAGAAAAATCAACAAATTTCTGACAAGTTCTTATAAAAAATTTAAAAAAAATAATGTTAATACCAATAATTTCATGTGAAAAATAGAAAAATACGTGTTATTAAACACTTAAGCAAACAATAAGAATCAAGTAGTAGCGAATATGTGTGAATGATTACTACGCGATCTACGAATTCCTTCACTAATTACCTGAAATTGGAGAAAAATCAACAACATTTCAACAAGTTCTTGTGAAAAAATAAAAAAAATCAAGTTAATACCAGTAGTTTCATGTGAAAAATAGAAATAACAAATTATGAAATCACTTGAAGCAAACAATAAAAATCAAGTAGTATCGAATATGTGTGAATGATTTACTACCGATCTCTGAATTCCTTCACTAAACTTACCTAAAATGGACAAAATCAACAAAATTTCATACAAGTTCTTGTAAAAAATAAAAAAAATCAAGTTAATACCAGTAGTTTCATGAAAAATAGAAAAATACAAAATTATGAAATCATTAAGCAAACAATAAGAAATCAAGTAGTAGGGAATATGTGTGAATGATTTACTACGCGATCTCTGAATTTCTTCACTCAATACATGAAATCTAGAAAAATCAACAAAATTTCAGACAAGTTCTTGTGTAAAAATAAAAAAAAATTAAGTTAACAGTAGTTTCACGTGAAAAATAGAAATACAAAATTATGAAATCATTGAAGCAAACATTAAAAATCAAGTAGTCGTCGAATATGTGTGAATGATTACTACGCAGTCTCTGAATTCCTTCACTCAACTACCTGAAATCGAGAAAAATCAACAAAATTTCAAACAAGTTCTTGTGAGAAAACAAAAAAAAATCAAGTTAACACCAGTAGTTTCACGTGAAAAATAGAAAAATACGAAATTATGAAACCATTGAAGCAAACAATAAAAATCAAATAGTGGCGAATACGTGTGAATGATTTACTACGCGATCTCTGAATTTCTAAAGCCACTACATGAAACTCTAGAAAAATCAACAATATTTTAGACAAGTTCTTGTGAAAAAAAAAAAAAAAAACAAGTTAATACCGGTAGTTTCATGTGAAAAATAGAAAAATATGAAATCACTAAAGCAAACAATAAGAATAAAGTAGTACGCGAATATGTGTGAATGATTTACTGTGCGTTCTCTGAATTCCTTCACTAGACTACTTGAAATCGAATTAAAATCAACAATATTTCATGACAAGTTCTTATAAATAATTTTAAAAAAAATAATGTTAATACCAATAATTTCATGTGAAAAATAGAAAAATACGTAATTATTAAATCATTAAGCAAACAATAAGAATCAAGTAGTGGCGAATATATGTGAATGATTACTACGCGATCTCGAATTCCTTCACTCAATTACCTGAAATTGGAGAAAAATCAACAAAATTTCAATCAAGTTCTTGTGAAAAAATAAAAAAAAAATCAAGTTAACACCAGTAGTTTCACGTGAAAAATAGAAATACAAAATTATGAAATCATTGAAGCAAACAATAAAAATCAAGTAGTCATCGAATATGTGTGAATGATTTACCGATTTCTGAATTCCTTCACTAAATTACCTGAATCGGAACAAAATCAACAAAATTTCATACAAGTTCTTGTAAAAAAAAAAAAAATCAAGTTAACACCAGTAGTTTCATGTGAAAAATAGAAAAATACAAAATTATGAAATCATTGAAGCAAACAATAAAAATCAAGTAGTGGGGAATACGTGTGAATGATTTACTACGCAATCTCTGAATTTCTAACGCCACTACATGAAACTCTAGAAAAATCAACAAAATTTTAGACAAGTTCTTGTGTAAAAATAAAAAAATTAAGTTAACACCAGTAGTTTCACGTGAAAAATAGAAATACAAAATTATGAAATCATTGAAGCAAACATTAAAAATCAAGTAGTCGGAATATGTGTGAATGATTACTACGCAGTCTCTGAAATCCTTCACTCAATCCTGAAATCGGAGAAAATCACCAAAATTTCAAACAAGTTCTTGTGAGAAAACAAAAAAAAATCATGTTAACACCAGTAGTTTCACGTGAAAAATAGAAAAATACGAAATTATGAAACCATTGAAGCAAACAATAAAAATCAAGTAGTGGCGAATACGTGTGAATGATTTACTACGCGATCTCCGAATTTCTAAACGCACTACATGAAACTCTAGAAAAATCAACAAAATTTTAGACAAGTTCTTGTGAAAAAAAAAAAAAAAAAAAAGTTAATACCGTAGTTTCATGTGAAAAATAGAAAAATATGAAATCACTAAAGCAAACAATAAGAATAAAGTAGTACGCGAATATGTGTGAATGATTTACTGTGCGTTCTCTGAATTCCTTCACTAGACTACTTGAAATCGAATTAAAATCAACAATATTCATGACAAGTTCTTATAAATAATTTAAAAAAAATAATGTTAATACCAATAATTTCATGTGAAAAATAGAAAAATACGTAGTTATTAAATCACTTAAGCAAACAATAAGAATCAAGTAGTAGATGAATATGTGTGAATGATTACTACGCGATCTACGAATTCCTTCACTCAATTACCTGAAATTGGAGAAAAATCAACAACATTTCAATCAAGTTCTTGTGAAAAAATAAAAAAAAAATCAAGTTAACACCAGTAGTTTCACGTGAAAAATAGAAATACAAAATTATGAAATCATTGAAGCAAACAATAAAAATCAAGTAGTCATCGAATATGTGTGAATGATTACTACGCGATCTCTAATTCCTTCACTAAACTACCTAAAATCGGACAAAATCAACAAAATTTCATACAAGTTCTTGTAAAAAAAAAAAAAATCAAGTTAACACCAGTAGTTTCACATGAAAATAGAAAAATACAAAATTATGAAATCATTGAAGCAAACAATAAAAATCAAGTAGTGGCGAATACGTGTGAATGATTTACTACGCAATCTCTGAATTTCTAAACGCCACTACATGAAACTCTAAAAAATCAACAAAATTTTAGACAAGTTTTGTGTAAAAATAAAAAAAAACAAGTTAATACCAGTAGTTTCATGTGAAAAATAGAAATAACAAAATTATGAAATCTTAAGCAAACATTAAAAATCAAGTAGTCGTCGAATATGTGTGAATGATTACTACGCGTTCTCTGAAATCCTTCACTCATACCTGAAATCGGAAGAAATCACAAAAATTTCAAACAAGTTCTTGTGAGAAAATAAAAAAAAATCATGTTAACACCAGTAGTTTCACGTGAAAAATAGAAAAATACGAAATTATGAAACCATTGAAGCAAACAATAAAAATCAAGTAGTGGAATACGTGTGAATGATTTACTACGCGATCTCGAATTTCTAAACGCAACTACATGAAACTATAGAAAAATCAACAAAATTTCAGACAAGTTCTTGTGAAAAAACAAAAAAAAAAAAAGTTAATACGGTTGTTTCAAGTGAAAAATAGAAAAATATGAAATCACTAAAGCAAACAATAAGAATAAAGTACTACGCGAATATGTGTGAATGATTTACTATGCGATCTCTAAATTCATTCACTCAACTCCTTGAAATCAGATTAAAATCAACAAATTTCAGACAAGTTCTAAAAATAAGATGAAAAAAAACTAAGTTAGTACCTATAATTTCATGTGAAAAATAGAAAAATACGTAATTATTAAATCACTTAAGCAAGCAATAAGAATTAAGAAGTCGGCGAATATCTATGAATGATTACTACACGATCTCCGAATTTCTTCACTTAATTACCTGAAACCGGAGAAAAATCAACAAAATTTCAGACAAGTTGTTGTGTAAAAATAAAAAAACATAAAGTTAACACCAGTAGTTTCACGTGAAAAATAAAAATTCAAAATTATGAAATCATTGAAGCAAACATTAAAAATCAAGTAGTCGAATAATATGTGTGAATGATTACTACGCAGTCTCTGAAATCCCTCACTCAACTACCTGAAACCGGAGAAAATCACCAAAATTTCAAACAAGTTCTTGTGAGAAAATAAAAAAAAATCATGTTAACACCAGTAGTTTCACGTGAAAATAGAAAAATACGAAATTATGAAACTATTGAAGCAAACAATAAAAATCAAGTAGTGGCGAATACGTGTGAATGATTTACTACGCAATCTCTGAATTTCTAAAGCCCACTACATGAAACTCTAGAAAAATCAACAATATTTTAGACAAGTTCATGTGAAAAAATAAAAAAAAAAAACAAGTTAATACCGGTAGTTTCATGTGAAAAATAGAAAAATATGAAATCACTAAAGCAAACAATAAGAATAAAGTAGTACGCGAATATGTGTGAATGATTTACTGTGCGTTCTCTGAATTCCTTCACTAGACTACTTGAAATCGAATTAAAATCAACAATATTCATGACAAGTTCTTATAAATATATTTTTAAAAAAATAATGTTAATACCAATAATTTCATGTGAAAAATAGAAAAATACGTAGTTATTAAATCACTTAACCAAACAATAAAATCAAGTAGTAGATGAATATATGTGAATGATTACTACGCGATCTACGAATTCCTTCACTCAATTACCTGAAATTGGAGAAAAATCAACAACATTTCAATCAAGTTCTTGTGAAAAAATAAAAAAAAATCAAGTTACACCAGTAGTTTCACGTGAAAAATAGAAATACAAAATTATGAAATCATTGAAGTAAACAATAAAAATCAAGTATTCATCGAATATGTGTGAATGATTACTACCATTTCTGAATTCCTTCACTAAATTACCTAAAATCGGACAAAATCAACAAAATTTCATACAAGTTCTTGTAAAAAAAAATTAAAATCAAGTTAACACCAGTAGTTTCACATGAAAAATAGAAAAATACAAAATTATGAAATCATTGAAGCAAACAATAAAAATCAAGTAGTGGTGAATACGTGTGAATGATTTACTACGCAATCTCTGAATTTCTAAACGCCACTACATGAAACTCTAGAAAAATCAACAAAATTTTAGACAAGTTCTTGTGTAAAAATAAAAAAATATAAGTTAACACCAGTAGTTTCACGTGAAAAATAGAAATACAAAAATTATGAAATCGTTGAAGCAAACATTAAAAATCAGTAGTCGTCGAATATGTGTGAATGATTACTACGCAGTCTCTGAAATCCTTCAGTCAACTACCTGAAATCGGAGAAAATCACCAAAATTTCAAACAAGTTCTTGTGAAAAACAAAAAGAAAATCATGTTAACACCAGTAGTTTCACGTGAAAAATAGAAAAATACGAAATTATGAAACCATTGAGCAAACAATAAAAATCAAATAGTGGCGAATACGTGTGAATGATTTACTACGCGATCTTCGAATTTCTAAACGCAACTACATGAAACTATAGAAAAATCAACAAAATTTCAGACAAGTTCTTGTGAAAAAACAACAAAAAAAAAAAAGTTAATAAGACAAGTTGTTGTGTAAAAATAAAAAAACATAAGTTAACCAGTAGTTTCACGTGAAAAATAGAAATTCAAAATTATGAAATCATTGAAGCAAACATTAAAAATCAAGTAGTCGAACGAATATGTGTGAATGATTACTATGCAGTCTCTGAAATCCTCACTCAACTACCTGAAACCGGAGAAAATCACCAAAATTTCAAACAAGTTCTTGTGAGAAAATAAAAAAAAATCATGTTAACACCAGTAGTTTCACGTGAAAATAGAAAAATACGAAATTATGAAACATTGAAGCAAACAATAAAAATCAAGTAGTGGCGAATACGTGTGAAGGATTTACTACGCAATCTCTGAATTTGTAAAGCCCACTACATGAAACTCTAGAAAAATCAACAATATTTTAGACAAGTTCATGTGAAAAAATAAAAAAAAAACAAGTTAATACCGTAGTTTCATGTGAAAAATAGAAAAATATGAAATCACTAAAGCAAACAATAAGAATAAAGTAGTATCGAATATGTGTGAATGATTTACTGTGCGTTCTCTGAATTCCTTCATTAGACTACTTGAAATCGAATTAAAATCAACAATATTCATGACAAGTTCTTATAAATATATTTTAAAAAAATAATGTTAATACCAATAATTGCATGTGAAAAATAGAAAAATACGTAGTTATTAAATCACTTAACCAAACAATAAGAATCAAGTAGTAGATGAATATATGTGAATGATTACTACGCGATCTACGAATTCCTTCACTCAATTACCTGAAATTGGAGAAAAATCAACAACATTTCAATCAAGTTCTTGTGAAAAAATAAAAAAAATCAAGTTAGCACCAGTAGTTTCACGTGAAAAATAGAAATACAAAATTATGAAATCATTGAAGTAAACAATAAAAATCAAGTATTCATCGAATATGTGTGAATGATTACTACCCGATTTCTGAATTCCTTCACTAAATTACCTAAAATCGGACAAAATCAACAAAATTTCATACAAGTTCTTGTAAAAAAAAATTAAAATCAAGTTAACACCAGTAGTTTCACATGAAAATAGAAAAATACAAAATTATGAAATCATTGAAGCAAACAATAAAAATCAAGTAGTGGTGAATACGTGTGAATGATTTACTACGCAATCTCTGAATTTCTAAACGCCACTACATGAAACTCTAGAAAAATCAACAAAATTTTAGACAAGTTCTTGTGTAAAAATAAAAAATATTAAGTTAACACCAGTAGTTTCACGTGAAAAATAGAAATACAAAATTATGAAATCGTTGAAGCAAACATTAAAAATCAGGTAGTCGTCGAATATGTGTGAATGATTACTACGCAGTCTCTGAAATCCTTCAGTCAACTACCTGAAATCGGAGAAAATCACCAAAATTTCAAACAAGTTCTTGTGAAAAAACAAAAAGAAAATCATGTTAACACCAGTAGTCTCACGTGAAAAATAGAAAAATACAAATTATGAAACCATTGAAGCAAACAATAAAAATCAAATAGTGGCGAATACGTGTCAATGATTTACTACGCGATCTTCAAATTTCTAAACGCAACTACATGAAACTATAGAAAAATCAACAAAATTTCAGACAAGTTCTTGTGAAAAAACAAAACAAAAAAAAAGTTAATACCGGTTGTTTCAAGTGAAAAATAGAAAAATATGAAATCACTAAAGCAAACAATAAGAATAAAGTACTACGCGAATATGTGTGAATGATTTACTATGCGATCTCAAATTCATTCACTCAGCTCCTTGAAATCAGATTAAAATCAACAATATTTCAGACAAGTTCTTAAAAATAAGCTAAAAAAACTAAGTTAGTACCTATAATTTCATGTGAAAAATAGAAAAATACGTAATTATTAAATCACTTAAGCAAGCAATAAGAATTAAGAAGTCGGCGAATATCTATGAATGATTACTACACGATCTCCGAATTTCTTCACTTAATTACCTGAAACCGGAGAAAAATCAACAAAATTTCAGACAAGTTGTTGTGTAAAATAAAAAAACATAAAGTTAACACCAGTAGTTTCACGTGAAAAATAGAAATTCAAAATTATGAAATCATTGAAGCAAACATTAAAAATCAAGTAGTCGAATAATATGTGTGAATGATTACTACGCAGTCTCTGAAATCCCTCACTCAACTACCTGAAACCGGAGAAAATCACCAAAATTTCAAACAAGTTCTTGTGAGAAACAAAAAAAAAATCATGTTAACACCAGTAGTTTCACGTGAAAATAGAAAAATACGAAATTATGAAACTATTGAAGCAAACAATAAAAATCAAGTAGTGGCGAATACGTGTGAAGGATTTACTACGCAATCTCTGAATTTGTAAAGCCCACTACATGAAACTCTAGAAAAATCAACAATATTTTAGACAAGTTCATGTGAAAAAATAAAAAAAAAACAAGTTAATACCGGTAGTTTCATGTGAAAAATAGAAAAATATGAAATCACTAAAGCAAACAATAAGAATAAAGTAGTACGCGAATATGTGTGAATGATTTACTGTGCGTTCTCTGAATTCCTTCATTAGACTACTTGAAATCGAATTAAAATCAACAATATTCATGACAAGTTCTTATAAATATATTTTAAAAAAAAAATGTTAATACCAATAATTGCATGTGAAAAATAGAAAAATACGTAGTTATTAAATCACTTAACCAAACAATAAGAATCAAGTAGTAGATGAATATATGTGAATGATTACTACGCGATCTACGAATTCCTTCACTCAATTACCTGAAATTGGAGAAAAATCAACAACATTTCAATCAAGTTCTTGTGAAAAAATAAAAAAAATCAAGTTAGCACCAGTAGTTTCACGTGAAAAATAGAAATACAAAATTATGAAATCATTGAAGTAAACAATAAAAATCAAGTATTCATCGAATATGTGTGAATGATTACTACCCGATTTCTGAATTCCTTCACTAAATTACCTAAATCGGACAAAATCAACAAAATTTCATACAAGTTCTTGTAAAAAAAAATTAAAATCAAGTTAACACCAGTAGTTTCACATGAAAAATAGAAAAATACAAAATTATGAAATCATTGAAGCAAACAATAAAAATCAAGTAGTGGTGAATACGTGTGAATGATTTACTACGCAATCTCTGAATTTCTAAACGCCACTACATGAAACTCTAGAAAAATCAACAAAATTTTAGACAAGTTCTTGTGTAAAAATAAAAAATACTAAGTTAACACCAGTAGTTTCACGTGAAAAATAGAAATACAAAATTATGAAATCGTTGAAGCAAACATTAAAAATCAGGTAGTCGTCGAATATGTGTGAATGATTACTACGCAGTCTTTGAAATCCTTCAGTCAACTACCTGAAATCGGAGAAAATCACCAAAATTTCAAACAAGTTCTTGTGAGAAAACAAAAGAAAATCATGTTAACACCAGTAGTCTCACGTGAAAAATAGAAAAATACGAAATTATGAAACCATTGAAGCAAACAATAAAAATCAAATAGTGGCGAATACGTGTCAATGATTTACTACGCGATCTTCGAATTTCTAAACGCAACTACATGAAACTATAGAAAAATCAACAAAATTTCAGACAAGTTCTTGTGAAAAAACAAAACAAAAAAAAAGTTAATACCGGTTGTTTCAAGTGAAAAATAGAAAAATATGAAATCACTAAAAGCAAACAATAAGAATAAAGTAAACTATGCGATCTCCAAATTCATTCACTCAGCTCCTTGAAATCAGATTAAAATCAACAATATTTCAGACAAGTTCTTAAAAATAAATGAAAAAAAACTAAGTTAGCCATAATTTCATGTGAAAAATAGAAAAATACGTAATTATTAAATCACTTAAGCAAGCAATAAGAATTAAGAAGTCGGCGAATATCTATGAATGATTACTACACGATCTCCGAATTTCTTCACTTAATTACCTGAAACCGGAGAAAAATCAACAAAATTTCAGACAAGTTTTGTGTAAAAATAAAAAAAACATAAAGTTAACACCAGTAGTTTCACGTGAAAAATAGAAATTCAAAATTATGAAATCATTGAAGCAAACATTAAAAATCAAGTAGTCGAATAATATGTGTGAATGATTACTACGCAGTCTCTGAAATCCCTCACTCAACTACCTGAAACCGGAGAAAATCACCAAAATTTCAAACAAGTTCTTGAGAAAACAAAAAAAAAAATCATGTTAACACCAGTAGTTTCACGTGAAAATAGAAAAATACAAAATTATGAAACTATTGAACCACAATAAAAATCAAGTAGTGGCGAATACGTGTGAAGGATTTACTACGCAATCTCTGAATTTGTAAAGCCCACTACATGAAACTCTAGAAAAATCAACAATATTTTAGACAAGTTCATGTGAAAAAATAAAAAAAACAAGTTAATACCGGTAGTTTCATGTGAAAAATAGAAAAATATGAAATCACTAAAGCAAACAATAAGAATAAAGTAGTACGCGAATATGTGTGAATGATTTACTGTGCGTTCTCTGAATTCCTTCATTAGACTACTTGAAATCGAATTAAAATCAACAATATTCATGACAAGTTCTTATAAATATATTAAAAAAAATAATGTTAATACCAATAATTGCATGTGAAAAATAGAAAAATACGTAGTTATTAAATCACTTAACCAAACAATAAGAATCAAGTAGTAGATGAATATATGTGAATGATTACTACGCGATCTACGAATTCCTTCACTCAATTACCTGAAATTGGAGAAAAATCAACAACATTTCAATCAAGTTCTTGTGAAAAAATAAAAAAAATCAAGTTAGCACCAGTAGTTTCACGTGAAAAATAGAAATACAAAATTATGAAATCATTGAAGTAAACAATAAAAATCAAGTATTCATCGAATATGTGTGAATGATTACTACCGATTCTAAATTCCTTCACTAAATTACCTAAAATCGGACAAAATCAACAAAATTTCATACAAGTTCTTGTAAAAAAAATTAAAATCAAGTTAACACCAGTAGTTTCACATGAAAAATAGAAAAATACAAAATTATGAAATCATTGAAGCAAACAATAAAAATCAAGTAGTGGTGAATACGTGTGAATGATTTACTACGCAATCTCTGAATTTCTAAACGCCACTACATGAAACTCTAGAAAAATCAACAAAATTTAGACAAGTTCTTGTGAAAATAAAAAAAATATTAAGTTAACACCAGTAGTTTCACGTGAAAAATAGAAATACAAAATTATGAAATCGTTGAAGCAAACATTAAAAATCAGGTAGTCGTCGAATATGTGTGAATGATTACTACGCAGTCTCTGAAATCCTTCAGTCAACTACCTGAAATCGGAGAAAATCACCAAAATTTCAAACAAGTTCTTGTGAGAAAACAAAAAAAATCATGTTAACACCAGTAGTTCTCACGTGAAAAATAGAAAAATACGAAATTATGAAACCATTGAAGCAAACAATAAAAATCAAATAGTGGCGAATACGTGTGAATGATTTACTACGCGATCTTCGAATTTCTAAACGCAACTACATGAAACTATAGAAAAATCAACAAAATTTCAGACAAGTTCTTGTGAAAAAAACAAAAAAAAAAAAGTTAATACCGGTTGTTTCAAGTGAAAAATAGAAAAATATGAAATCACTAAAGCAAACAATAAGAATAAAGTAAACTATCGATCTTCTCAAATTCCTTCACTCAGACTACTTGAAATCAGATTAAAATCAACAATATTTCAGACAAGTTCTTAAAAATAAGATTAAAAAAAACTAATGTTAATACCTATAATTTCATGTGAAAAATAGAAAAATACGTAATTATTAAATCACTTAAGCAAACAATAAGAATTAAGTAGTCGGCGAATATATGTGAATGATTACTACGCGATCTCCGAATTTCTTCACTCAATTACCTGAAACCGGAGAAAAATCAACAAAATTTCAGACAAGTTCTTGTGTAAAAAATAAAAAAAAATCAAGTTAACACCAGTAGTTTCACGTGAAAAATAGAAATTCAAAATTATGAAATCATTGAAGCAAACAATAAAAATCAAGTAGTTCGAATAATATGTGTGAATGATTACTACGATCTCTGAAATCCTTCACTAAACTACCTGAAAATGGAGAAAATCACCAAAATTTCAAACAAGTTCTTGTAAAAAAAAAAAAAATCATGTTAACACCAGTAGTTTCACGTGAAAAATAGAAAAATACGAAATTATGAAATCATTGAAGCAAACAATAAAAATCAAGTAGTGGCGAATACGTGTGAATGATTTACTACGCAATCTCTGAATTTCTAAAGCCACTACATGAAACTCTAGAAAAATCAACAAAATTTTAGACAAGTTCTTGTGAAAAAATAAAAAAAATTAAGTTAACACCAGTAGTTTCACGTGAAAAATAGAAATACAAAATTATGAAATCGTTGAAGCAAACATTAAAAATCAGGTAGTCGTCGAATATGTGTGAATGATTACTACGCAGTCTCTGAATCCTTCAGTCAACTACCTGAAATCGGAGAAAATCACCAAAATTTCAAACAAGTTCTTGTGAGAAAACAAAAAGAAAATCATGTTAACACCAGTAGTCTCACGTGAAAAATAGAAAAATACGAAATTATGAAACCATTGAAGCAAACAATAAAAATCAAATAGTGGCGAATACGTGTCAATGATTTACTACGCGATCTTCGAATTTCTAAACGCAACTACATGAAACTATAGAAAAATCAACAAAATTTCAGACAAGTTCTTGTGAAAAAACAAAAAAAAAAAAAAGTTAATACCGGTTGTTTCAAGTGAAAAATAGAAAAATATGAAATCACTAAAGCAAACAATAAGAATAAAGTACTACGCGAATATGTGTGAATGATTACTATGCGATCTCTAAATTCATTCACTCAACTCCTTGAAATCAGATTAAAATCAACAATATTTCAGACAAGTTCTTAAAAATAAGATGAAAAAAAACTAAGTTAGTACCTATAATTTCATGTGAAAAATAGAAAAATACGTAATTATTAAATCACTTAAGCAAGCAATAAGAATTAAGAAGTCGGCGAATATCTATGAATGATTACTACACGATCTCCGAATTTCTTCACTTAATTACCTGAAACCGGAGAAAAATCAACAAAATTTCAGACAAGTTGTTGTGTAAAAATAAAAAAACATAAAGTTAACACCAGTAGTTTCACGTGAAAAATAGAAATTCAAAATTATGAAATCATTGAAGCAAACATTAAAAATCAAGTAGTCGAATAATATGTGTGAATGATTACTACGCAGTCTCTGAAATCCCTCACTCAACTACCTGAAACCGGAGAAAATCACCAAAATTTCAAACAAGTTCTTGTGAGAAAACAAAAAAAAATCATGTTAACACCAGTAGTTTCACGTGAAAATAGAAAAATACAAAATTATGGAACTATTGAACCAAACAATAAAAATCAAGTAGTGGTGAATACGTGTGAAGGATTTACTACGCAATCTCTGAATTTGTAAAGCCCACTACATGAAACTCTAGAAAAATCAACAATATTTTAGACAAGTTCATGTGAAAAAATAAAAAAAAAAAGTTAATACCGGTAGTTTCATGTGAAAAATAGAAAAATATGAAATCACTAAAGCAAACAATAAGAATAAAGTAGTACGCGAATATGTGTGAATGATTTACTGTGCGTTCTCTGAATTCCTTCACTAGACTACTTGAAATCGAATTAAAATCAACAATATTCATGACAAGTTCTTATAAATATATTTAAAAAAAATAATGTTAATACCAATAATTGCATGTGAAAAATAGAAAAATACGTAGTTATTAAATCACTTAACCAAACAATAAGAATCAAGTAGTAGATGAATATATGTGAATGATTACTATGCGATCTACGAATTCCTTCACTCAATTACCTGAAATTGGAGAAAAATCAACAACATTTCAATCAAGTTCTTGTGAAAAAAAAAAAAAAAATCAAGTTAGCACCAGTAGTTTCACGTGAAAAATAGAAATACAAAATTATGAAATCATTGAAGTAAACAATAAAAATCAAGTATTCATCGAATATGTGTGAATGATTACTACCCGATTTCTGAATTCCTTCACTAAATTACCTAAAATCGGACAAAATCAACAAAATTTCATACAAGTTCTTGTAAAAAAAAATTAAAATCAAGTTAACACCAGTAGTTTCACATGAAAAATAGAAAAATACAAAATTATGAAATCATTGAAGCAAACAATAAAAATCAAGTAGTGGTGAATACGTGTGAATGATTTACTACGCAATCTCTGAATTTCTAAACGCCACTACATGAAACTCTAGAAAAATCAACAAAATTTTAGACAAGTTCTTGTGTAAAAATAAAAAAATATTAAGTTAACACCAGTAGTTTCACGTGAAAAATAGAAATACAAAATTATGAAATCGTTGAAGCAAACATTAAAAATCAGGTAGTCGTCGAATATGTGTGAATGATTACTACGCAGTCTTTGAAATCCTTCAGTCAACTACCTGAAATCGGAGAAAATCACCAAAATTTCAAACAAGTTCTTGTGAGAAAACAAAAAGAAAATCATGTTAACACCAGTAGTCTCACGTGAAAAATAGAAAAATACGAAATTATGAAACCATTGAAGCAAACAATAAAAATCAAATAGTGGCGAATACGTGTCAATGATTTACTACGCAATCTTCGAATTTCTAAACGCAACTACATGAAACTATAGAAAAATCAACAAAATTTCAAACAAGTTCTTGTGAAAAAACAAAACAAAAAAAAAGTTAATACCGGTTTTTTCAAGTGAAAAATAGAAAAAATGAAATCACTAAAGCAAACAATAAGAAAAAGTACTACGCGAATATGTGTGAATGATTTACTATGCGATCTCCAAATTCATTCACTCAGCTCCTTGAAATCAGATTAAAATCAACAATATTTCAGACAAGTTCTTAAAAATAAGATGAAAAAACTAAGTTAGTACCTATAATTTCATGTGAAAAATAGAAAAATACGTAATTATAAATCACTTAAGCAAGCAATAAGAATTAAGAAGTCGGCGAATATCTATGAATGATTACTACACGATCTCCGAATTTCTTCACTTAATTACCTGAAACCGAGAAAAATCAACAAAATTCAGACAAGTTGTTGTGTGAAAAAATAAAAAAACATAAAGTTAACACCAGTAGTTTCACGTGAAAAATAGAAATTCAAAATTATGAAATCATTGAATCAAACATTAAAAATCAAGTAGTCGAATAATATGTGTGAATGATTACTACGCAGTCTCTGAAATCCCTCACTCAACTACCTGAAACCGGAGAAAATCACCAAAATTTCAAACAAGTTCTTGTGAGAAAAAAAAAAAAAAACTGTTAACACCAGTAGTTTCACGTGAAAATAGAAAAATACGAAATTATGAACTATTGAACCAAACAATAAAAATCAAGTAGTGGCGAATACGTGTGAAGGATTTACTACGCAATCTCTGAATTTGTAAAGCCCACTACATGAAACTCTAGAAAAATCAACAAAATTTTAGACAAGTTCATGTGAAAAAATAAAAAAAAAACAAGTTAATACCGGTAGTTTCATGTGAAAAATAGAAAAATATGAAATCACTAAAGCAAATAATAAGAAAAAGTAGTACGCGAATATGTGTCAATGATTTACTGTGCGTTCTCTGAATTCCTTCACTAGACTACTTGAAATCGAATTAAAATCAACAATATTCATGACAAGTTCTATAAATATATTTTAAAAAAAATAATGTTAATACCAATAATTGCATGTGAAAAATAGAAAAATACGTAGTTATTAAATCACTTAACCAAACAATAAGAATCAAGTAGTAGATGAATATATGTGAATGATTACTACGCGATCTACGAATTCGTTCACTCAATTACCTAAAAATGGAGAAAAATCAACAACATTTCAATCAAGTTCTTGTGAAAAAATAAAAAAAAAAATCAAGTTAGCACCAGTAGTTTCACGTGAAAAATAGAAATACAAAATTATGAAATCATTGAAGTAAACAATAAAAATCAAGTATTCATCGAATATGTGTGAATGATTACTACCCGATTTCTGAATTCATTCACTAAATTACCCAAAATCGGACAAAATCAACATAATTTCATACAAGTTCTTGTAAAAAAAAATTAAAATCAAGTTAACACCAGTAGTTTCACATGAAAAATAGAAAAATACTAAATTGTGAAATCATTGAAGCAAACAATAAAAATCACGTAGTGGTGAATACGTGTGAATGATTTACTACGCAATCTCTGAATTTCTAAACGCCACTACATGAAACTCTAGAAAAATCAACAAAATTTTAGACAAGTTCTTGTGTAAAAATAAAAAAATATTAAGTTAACACCAGTAGTTTCACGTGAAAAATAGAAATACAAAATTATGAAATCGTTGAAGCAAACATTAAAAATCAGGTAGTCGTCGAATATGTGTGAATGATTACTACGCAGTCTCTGAAATCCTTCAGTCAACTACCTGAAATCGGAGAAAATCACCAAAATTTCAAACAAGTTCTTGTGAGAAAACAAAAGAAAATCATGTTAACACCAGTAGTCTCACGTGAAAAATAGAAAAATACGAAATATGAAACCATTGAAGCAAACAATAAAAATCAAATAGTGGCGAATACGTGTCAATGATTTACTACGCGATCTTCGAATTTCTAAACGCAACTACATGAAACTAATAGAAAAATCAACAAAATTTCAGACAAGTTCTTGTGAAAAGACAAAAATAAAAAAAAAGTTAATACCGGTTGTTTCAAGTAAAAATAGAAAAATATGAAATCACTAAAGCAAACAATAAGAATAAAGTACTACGCGAATATGTGTGAATGATTTACTATGCGATCTCCAAATTCATTCACTCAGCTCCTTGAAATCAGATTAAAATCAACAATATTTCAGACAAGTTCTTAAAAATAGCTGAAAAAAAAATAAGTTAGTACCTATAATTTCATGTGAAAAATAGAAAAATACGTAATTATTAAATCACTTAAGCAAGCAATAAGAATTAAGAAGTCGCGAATATCTATGAATGATTACTACACGATCTCCGAATTTCTTCACTTAATTACCTGAAACCGGAGAAAAATCAACAAAATTTCAGACAAGTTGTTGTGTAAAAATAAAAAAACATAAAGTTAACACCAGTAGTTTCACGTGAAAAATAGAAATTCAAAATTATGAAATCATTGAAGCAAACATTAAAAATCAAGTAGTCGAATAATATGTGTGAATGATTACTACGCGTCTCTGAAATCCCTCACTCAACTACCTGAAACCGGAGAAAATCACCAAAATTTCAAACAAGTTCTTGTGAGAAAAAAAAAAAAAATCATGTTAACACCAGTAGTTTCACGTGAAAATAGAAAAATACGAAATTATGAAACTATTGAAGCAAACAATAAAAATCAAGTAGTGGCGAATACGTGTGAAGGATTTACTACGCAATCTCTGAATTTGTAAAGCCCACTACATGAAACTCTAGAAAAATCAACAATATTTTAGACAAGTTCATGTGAAAAAATAAAAAAAAAACAAGTTAATACCGGTAGTTTAATGTGAAAAATAGAAAAATATGAAATCACTAAAGCAAACAATAAGAATAAAGTAGTACGCGAATATGTGTGAATGATTTACTGTGCGTTCTCTGAATTCCTTCATTAGACTACTTGAAATAGAATTAAAATCAACAATATTCATGACAAGTTCTTATAAATATATTTTAAAAAAAATAATGTTAATACCAATAATTGCATGTGAAAAATAGAAAAATACGTAGTTATAAATCACTTAACCAAACAATAAGAATCAAGTAGTAGATGAATAATTGTGAATGATTACTACGCGATCTACGAATTCTTCACTCAATTACCTGAAATTGGAGAAAAATCAACAACATTTCAATCAAGTTCTTGTGAAAAAAAAAAAAAAAAATCAAGTTAGCACCAGTAGTTTCACGTGAAAAATAGAAATACAAAATTATGAAATCATTGAAGTAAACAATAAAAATCAAGTATTCATCGAATATGTGTGAATGATTACTACCCGATCTCTGAATTCCTTCACTAAATTACCTAAAATCAGACAAAATCAACAAAATTTCATACAAGTTCTTGTAAGAAAAACTTAAAATCAAGTTAACACCAGTAGTTTCACATGAAAAATAGAAAATACAAAATTATGAAATCATTGAAGCAAACAATAAAAATCAAGTAGTGGTGAATACGTGTGAATGATTTACTACGCAATCTATAATTTCTAAACGCCACTACATGAACTCTAAAAAAATCGACAAAATTTTAGACAAGTTCTTGTGTAAAAATAAAAAAATATTAAGTTAACACTAGTAGTTTCACGTGAAAAATAGAAATACAAAATTATGAAATCGTTGAAGCAAACATTAAAAACAGTAGTCGTCGAATATGTGTGAATGATTACTACGCAGTCTCTGAAATCCTTCAGTCAACTACTTGAAATCGGAGAAAATCACCAAAATTTCGAACAAGTTCTTGTGAGAAAACAAAAAGAAAATCATGTTAACACCAGTAGTCTCACGTGAAAAATAGAAAAATACGAAATTATGAAACCATTGAAGCAAACAATAAAAATCAAATAGTGGCGAATACGTGTGAATGATTTACTACGCCGATCTTTTGAATTTCTAAACGCAACTACATGAAACTATAGAAAAATCAACAAAATTTCACCCAGTTTTTGTGAAAAAACAAAACAAAAAAAAAGTTAATACCGGTTGTTTCAAGTGAAAAATAGAAAAATAGAAAAATATGAAATCACTAAAGCAAACAATAAGAATAAAGTACTATGCGAATATGTGTGAATGATTTACTGTGCGATCTCTAAATTCATTCACTCAACTCCTTGAAATCAGATTAAAATAAACAATATTCAGACAAGTTCTTAAAAATAAGCTGAAAAAAAAACTAAGTTAGTACCTATAATTTCATGTGAAAAATAGAAAAATACGTAATTATTAAATCACTTAAGCAAGCAATAAGAATTAAGAAGTCGGCGAATATCTGTGAATGATTACTATACTAGACGATCCGAATGTCTTCACTTAATTACCTGAAACGAAGAAAAATCAACAAAATTTCAGACAAGTTGTTGTGTAAAAATAAAAAAATCAAGTTAACACCAGTAGTTTCATGTGAAAAATAGAAATTCAAAATTATAAATCATTGAAGCAAACATTAAAAATCAAGTAGTCGAATATATGTGTGAATGATTACTACGCAGTCTCTGAATCCCTCACTCAACTACCTGAAACCGGAGAAAATCACCAAAATTTCAAACAAGTTCTTGTGAGAAAACAAAAAAAAATAATGTTAACACCAGTAGTTTCACGTGAAAATAGAAAAATACGAAATTATGAAACTATTGAAGCAAACAAAAAATCAAGTAGTGGCGAATACGTGTGAAGGATTTACTACGCAATCTCTGAATTTGTAAGCCCACTACATGAAACTCTAGAAAAATCACAATATTTTAGACAAGTTCATGTGAAAAAATAAAAAAAAAACAAGTTAATACCAGTAGTTTCATGTGAAAAATAGAAAAATATGAAATCACTAAAGCAAAAATAAGAATAAAGTAGTACGCGAATATGTGGTGAATGATTTATTGTGCGTTCTCTGAATTCCTTCACTAGACTACTTGAAATGAATTAAAAATCAACAATATTTGTGACAAGTTGTGATACCCGAGTCTCTTAATATCACATGGCCAAATATGATTCATGCATTACATGTTAATTTTATATGCTATTTGCATTTCTATTGACATTGCATAATTTATTTCATTTTATACGACATTCTTGAATATTAAACTTAATTCTGAAGCTCTAGTTATTGAATTTCTTAATCTAAGTAGTTGATTTTATATTAAATAAGAAGAAAATGAGGTGGATCAATATTAGATATAGATGGGATATATAGGTTATAATTTTGGAAGTGCTAAAAGTGTTACTAGTAACCTTATACGGTTTAATTTGATTTGATCAAGTTATTTCAAAAGTATATATTTGTAAATTAGCATACTTGGGATATTGGACTTGATATAATATGATTTAAGTGTCATATTACAAGGCTCATATGTGCATATGATTTTAGAAATGCAAACTAGATAATTCTTTAAGAATCGGATGCGAATCGGTTTGGAGATCGAATGAACGGACATAGGAATTACCTATGAGTATGAATGGTGATTAAGATAGATTGCAACCAAATAAAAATAGGTGAGACATACAAGATTAGGGCTGCAAGATAAGGAGAAAATCAGATTTGCCATTTACATGCCACCTCATGCTTTCTTATTAAGCTTAAGCTAACATTTCAAGCTAACACCTCATACCCTTCACCCTTAAGCAACGACCAGACCCTCATTTCAGCCATTTTCATCTTCCAAACACACACCTTAAGGTCTCAAAGTGATCCAAATTGATTCCAAGTTGAAATAAAAGCAAGAAAAGCAAAGGAGAAGTGATTACCATCAAGTTAACCTCAAAATCTGCATAGGTAACACTTATCTATGGTTTTGCCTTTGTTTTCAGATTATTATGAATGGTTTTATTGTTTATTAAGCTTTCAATATCTATTATAAAGGTGTTAGGAAGTTTTATTTAGACTTTGGTGCACAAAGAAAGGGTTTTTGATGACAAACACTTAATAGGAAATACTTGTGGCAGAAACTGTCATCTTACTGTTTTCTTGTGTTTTAGGCTTCAAAAGTGTATGGTATATTGAATAAAACCTATAATTATTATCATTTACATGACCATATATGATTTAAGAGTATTGGAATGAAGTTTTATCAGTTGGAAATTGAAATAGATAATGATATTGGAGAAACACTCAAACTGCCAAAATAGCAAAATCTATTTTGGTGTGCTGTGAAGGAAACTGAATTAAGGGAGCTAAATCCATTATTTTTGGTAATATTATGACCTAGTTATCTCCTTATATATGTTATCTAAGTATGGTGAAAATTTTGGAGTGATTGAATATACTTAATGGTGCCAAAACCATTAATGTCATGAAGTGTGCAAAACTGTAACTGTAGGAAACAATCTGTTTCAGTATGTCGTGAAGAGAGCTGAACTTGGAAACTATATCCGTGATTTTTAGCAATTATATGATATGGTTACATTTATATACATGTTATCTAAGTGTGGTAAAAATTTGGGAGTGAGTGGATATGCTTAGGGATGTTAAAATTATCATGCAACTAAACTTGACAGCAAGAAAATATGAAAATGTGAATCTGCCACATTTGATCACTTAGCATGTTTCAACCTAGACATGTTGCTATTGATTGTTAACAATTAGGCATATGCTATTAGATTTATAATACTTCAATTACATGATGTTTGCATGTATTTAAGATGAGAAATTGAGGTATTTGAGGGGCTATATTGGGTTCTAGTTTGTGAAAGCTTGATTGTTAGCTTATAGCTTGGTGTTTAAGGTCTAGTATGAGATTTTGTGCTTTCAACTTGCCAAATTGGGGATGGTGCTTGATGTTGGGTAATATTACAGGCTATTTTATATCTAAGGTTGGAGAGGAATACTAAACAAATTTAGACTAAGCCACCAACCAAGTGAAAGGTAAGTAAAGATTCATTTGCAACTACAATGCATAGACATAGTAGATGTGTGAATTATATGTAATATCATAAATCATATGTGCATAGTAGAGGACTCTCAATTGAGCATACATACATGGGCATTGTCATTGGCACGTGCATGCATCATATACGCGCATTGTGATAAATCTTGCATTGCACGGCATGATTGTGAGAAAGGAAAATATTTTGCTGACCACTACTAGTGCACCGAAGCATGCATGGATTTGCATGGTTTATGCATGGATTTGCAGGTTCGCATGCATGGATTTGCATGCGTATGAGTATGCATGGATTTGCATGCCTATATGATTATTAGCCATTGGATTATGGCGGTATACAGAGCTCTTTTCCGGTGCATGGGATAGTAGCGTTGGTCAGGGGCCCAAGAAAGAAATGATTTTGAGAGAAATATTTTGATGCATAAAATTGCATTGTGAGCATAGCATGTTGAGTTGCATGACTTGATATTGTGGATTATTCTTTGACATGCATAATCTTTACTTGCTGAGCGTTAGCTCATATAGTTTATGCATTGTAGGTGAGTACGACGATGCTTGAAGCATCTTTGGCTGGTTGGTCGCTGTTGGAGCTCCTGCAGGTGTCTGAGAGAGTGTGTACATGGATGATGACCTGTTGAGCTATTTTGTTAGCTTGTTATATTTGAGTCTGGTGTATTATGTTTTTAGATTGATACTATATTTCTCTTTAAAAACTTTACTGTAAATAAGTATGTAAATATTGGGTTATTGGGGTGTTGTGTTTTTATATATAATATTAATCCTGCTATATACATGATATGTGTTAGAATGATTTACTACGCGATCTCCGAATTTCTAAACGCAACTACATGAAACTGTAGAAAAATCAACAAAATTTCAGACAAGTTCTTGTCAAAAACAAAACAAAAAAAAGTTAATACCGGTTGTTTCAAGTGAAAAATAGAAAAATAGAAAAATATGAAATCACTAAAGCAAACAATAAGAATAAAGTAGTACGCGAATAGTGTGAATGATTTACTATGTGATCTCTAAATTCATTCACTCAACTACTTGAAATCAGATTAAAATAAACAATATTTCAGACAAGTTCTTAAAAATAAGCTGAAAAAAAAACTAAGTTAGTACCTATAATTTCATGTGAAAAATAGAAAAATACGTATTATTAGATCACTTAAGCAAACAATAAGAATTAAGAAGTCGGCGAATATCTGTGAATGATTACTACACGATCTCCGAATTTCTTCACTTAATTACCTGAAACCGGAGAAAAATCAACAAAATTCCAGACAAGTTCTTGTGTAAAAAAAAAAATCAAGTTAACACTAGTAGTTTCACGTGAAAAATAGAAATACAAAATTATGAAATCATTGATGCAACCATTAAAAATCAAGTAGTCGTCGAATATGTGTGAATGATTACTACGCAGTCTCTGAAATCCTTCACTCAACTACCTGAAACCGGAGAAAATCACCAAAATTTCAAATAAGTTCTTGTGAGAAAATAAAAAAAAATAAAGTTAACACGAGTAGTTTCACGTGAGAAATAGAAAAATACGAAATTATGAAACCATTGAAGCAAACAATAAAAATTAAGTAGTGGCGAATACGTGTGAATGATTTACTACGCCAATCTCTGAATTTCTAAACGCCAGTACATGAAACTCTAGAAAAATCAACAAAATTTAAGACAAGTTCATCTGAAAAACCAAAAAAAAAAAAAAAGTTAATCCAGTAGTTTCATGTGAAAAATAGAAAAATATGAAATCACTAAAGCAAACAATAAGAATAAAGTAGTACGCGAATATGTGTGATTGATTTACTGTACGTTCTCTGAATTCCTTCACTAGACTACTTGAAATCGGATTAAAATCAACAATATTTCTGACAAGTTCTTATAAATACACTTAAAAAAAAACATGTTAATTCCAATAATTTCATGTGAAAAATAGAAAAGTACGTAGTTAATAAATCACTTAAGCAAACAATAAGAATCAAGTAGTAGGTGAATATGTGTGAATGATTACTAACGATCTACGAATTTCTTCACTCAATTACTTAAAATCGGAGAAAAATCAACAACATTTCAATCAAGTTCTTGTGAAAAAATAAAAAAAAAATCAAGTTAACACCAGTAGTTTCAGGTGAAAAAATAGAAATACGAATTATATGAAATCATTGAAGCAAACAATAAAAATCAAGTATTCGTGGAATATGTGTGAATGATTACTACCTGATCTCTGAATTTCTTCACTAAATTACCTAAAATCGGACAAAATCACCAAAATTTCATACAAGTTCTTGTAAAAAAAATTAAAATCAAGTTAACACCAGTAGTTTCACGTGAAAAATAGAAAATACGAAATTAGGAAACCATTGAAGCAAACAATAAAAATCAAATAGTGGCGAATACGTGTGAATAATTTACTACGCGATCTCCGAATTTCTAAACGCAACTACATGAAACTGTAGAAAAATCAACAAAATTTCAGACAAGTTCTTGTGAAAAAACAAAACAAAAAAAAGTTAATACCGGTTGTTTCTAGTGAAAAATAGAAAAATATGAAATCACTAAAGCAAATAATAAGAAAAAAGTAGTACGCGAATATGTGTGTGTGAATGATTTACTATGCGATCTCTAAATTCATTCACTCAACTACTTGAAACCGGATTAAAATCAACAATATTTCAGACAAGTTCTTAAAAATAAGCTGAAAAAAAAACTAAGTTAGTACCTATAATTTCATGTGAAAAATAGAAAAATACGTAATTATTAATCACTTAAGCAAACAATAAGAATTAAGAAGTGGGCGAATATCTGTGAATGATTACTACACGATCTCCGAATTTCTTCACTTAATTACTGAAACGGAGAAAAATCAACAAAAATTCAGACATGTTGTTGTGTAAAAATAAAAAATAAAAATCAAGTTAACACCAGTAGTTTCACGTGAAAAATAGAAATACAAAATTATGAAATCATTGATGCAACCATAAAAATCAAGTAGTCCTCGAATATGTGTGAATGATTACTACGCAGTCTCTGAAATCCTTCACTCAATTACCTGAAACGGAGAAAATCACCAACATTTTAGACAGTTGTTGTGAGAAAATAAAAAAAATAAAGTTAACACCAGTAGTTTCACGTTAAAAATAGAAAAATACGAAATTATGAAACCATTGAAGCAAACAATAAAAATCAAGTAGTAGCGAATACGTGTGAATGATTACTACGCAATCTCCGAATTTCTAAACACCACTACATGAAACTCTAGAAAAAACAACAAAATTTTAGACAAGTTCATTTGAAAAAAATAAAAAAAAAAAAGTTAATACCGGTAGTTTCATGTGAAAAATAGAAAAATATGAAATCACTAAAGCAAACAATAAGAATAAAGTAGTACGCGAATATGTGTGATTGATTTACTGTACGTTCTCTGAATTCCTTCACTAGACTACTTGAAATCGGATTAAAATCAACAATATTTCTGACAAGTTCTTACATATAAATACACTTAAAAAAAAACATGTTAATTCCAATAATTTCATGTGAAAAATAGAAAAATACGTAGTTAATAAATCACTTAAGCAACAATAAGAATCAAGTAGTAGGTGAATATGTGTGAATGATTACTACGCGATCTACGAATTTCTTCACTCAATTACTTAAAATCGGAGAAAAATCAACAACATTTAATCAAGTTCTTGTGAAAAAATAAAAAAAAAATCAAGTTAACACCAGTAGTTTCAGGTGAAAAAATAGAAATACGAAATTATGAAATCATTGAAGCAAACAATAAAAATCAAGTATTCGTCGAATATGTGTGAATGATTACTACCTGATCTCTGAATTTCTTCACTAAATTACCTAAAATCGGACAAAATCACCAAAATTTCATACAAGTTCTTGTAAAAAAAATTAAAATCAAGTTAACACCAGTAGTTTCACGTGAAAAATAGAAAAATACGAAATTATGAAACCATTGAAGCAAACAATAAAAATCAAATAGTGGCGAATACGTGTGAATGATTACTACGCAATCTCCGAATTTCTAAACGCAACTACATGAAACTGTAGAAAAATCAACAAAATTTCAGACAAGTTCTTGTGAAAAAACAAAACAAAAAAAGTTAATACCGGTTGTTTCTAGTGAAAAATAGAAAAATATGAATGAAATCACTAAAGCAAATAATAAGAAAAAAGTAGTACGCGAATATGTGTGTGTGAATGATTTACTATGCGATCTCTAAATTCCTTCACTCAACTACTTGAAACCGGATTAAAATCAACAATATTTCAGACAAGTTCTTAAAAAATAAGCTGAAAAAAAACTAAGTTAGTACCTATAATTTCATGTGAAAAATAGAAAAATACGTAATTATTAATCACTTAAGCAAACAATAAGAATTAAGAAGTCGGCGAATATCTGTGAATGATTACTACACGATCTCCGAATTTCTTCACTTAATTACCTGAAATCGGAGAAAAATCAACAAAAATTCAGACAAGTTCTTGTGTAAAAAAAAAAAAAAAATCAAGTTAACACCAGTAGTTTCACGTGAAAAATAGAAATACAAAATTATGAAATCATTGATGCAACCATTAAAAATCAAGTAGTCGTCGAATATGTGTGAATGATTACTACGCAGTCTCTGAAATCCTTCACTCAATTACCTGAAACCGGAAAAAATCACCAAAATTTCAGACAAGTTCTTGTGAGAAAATAAAAAAAATAAAGTTAACACCAGTAGTTTCACGTGAAAAATAGAAAAATACGAAATTATGAAACCATTGAAGCAAACAATAAAAATCAAGTAGTGGCGAATACGTGTGAATGATTACTACGCAATCTCGAATTTCTAAACGCCACTACATGAAACTCTAGAAAAATCAACAAAATTTTAGACAAGTTCATGTGAAAAAAAAAAAAAAAAAAAGTTAATACCGGTAGTTTCATGTGTGAAAAATAGAAAAATATGAAATCACTAAAGCAAACAATAAGAATAAAGTAGTACGCGAATATGTGTGATTGATTTACTGTACGTTCTCTGAATTCCTTCACTAGACTACTTGAAATCGGATTAAAATCAACAATATTTCTGACAAGTTCTTATAAATAACTTAAAAAAAAACATGTTAATACCAATAATTTCATGTGAAAAATAGAAAAGTACGTAGTTAATAAATCACTTAAGCAAACAATAAGAATCAAGTAGTAGGTGAATATGTGTGAATGATTACTACGCGATCTACGAATTTCTTCACTCAATTACTTAAAATCGGAGAAAAATCAACAACATTTCAATCAAGTTCTTGTGAAAAAATAAAAAAAAAATCAAGTTAACACCAGTAGTTTCACGTGAAAAATAGAAATACGAAATTATGAAATCATTGAAGCAAACAATAAAAATCAAGTATTCGTGGAATATGTGTGAATGATTACTACCTGATCTCTGAATTTCTTCACTAAATTACCTAAAATCGGACAAAATCACCAAAATTTCATACAAGTTCTTGTAAAAAAATTAAAATCAAGTTAACACCAGTAGTTTCACGTGAAAAATAGAAAAATACGAAATTATGAAACCATTGAAGCAAACAATAAAAATCAAATAGTGGCGAATACGTGTGAATGATTTACTACGCAATCTCCGAATTTCTAAACGCAACTACATGAAACTGTAGAAAAATCAACAAAATTTCAGACAAGTTCTTGTGAAAAAACAAAACAAAAAAAAGTTAATACCGTTGTTTCTAGTGTGAAAAATAGAAAAATATGAAATCACTAAAGCAAACAATAAGAAAAAGTAGTACGCGAATATGTGTGAATGATTTACTATGCGATCTCTAAATTCCTTCACTCAACTACTTGAAATCAGATTAAAATCAACAATATTTCAGACAAGTTCTTAAAAATAACTGAAAAAAAACTAAGTTAGTACCTATAATTTCATGTGAAAAATAGAAAAATACGTAATTATTAATCACTTAAGCAAACAATAAGAATTAAGAAGTGGGCGAAATCTGTGAATGATTACTACACGATCTCCGAATTTCTTCACTTAATTACCTGAAACCGGAGAAAAATCAACAAAATTCAGACATGTTTTTGTGTAAAAATAAAAAAAAAAATCAAGTTAACACAGTAGTTTCACGTGAAAAATAGAAATACAAAATTATGAAATCATTGATGCAACCATAAAAATCAAGTAGTCGTCGAATATGTGTGAATGATTACTACGCAGTCTCTGAAATCCTTCACTCAATTACCTGAAACCGGAAAAAATCACCAAAATTTCAGACAAGTTGTTGTGAGAAAAAAAAAAAATAAAGTTAACACAGTAGTTTCACGTGAAAAATAGAAAAATACGAAATTATGAAACCATTGAAGCAAACAATAAAAATCAAGTAGTAGCGAATACGTGTGAATGATTTACTACGCAATCTCCGAATTTCTAAACACCACTACATGAAACTCTAGAAAAATCAACAAAATTTTAGACAAGTTCATGTGAAAAAAAAAAAAAAAACAAGTTAATACCGGTTAGTTTCATGTGAAAATAGAAAATATGAAATCACTAAAGCAAACAATAAGAAATAAAGTAGTACGCGAATATGTGTGATTGATTTACTATGCGATCTCTAAATTCCTTCACTCAACTACTTGAAACCGGATTAAAATCAACAATATTTCAGACAAGTTCTTAAAAATAAGCTGAAAAAAAACTAAGTTAGTACCTATAATTTCATGTGAAAAATAGAAAAATACGTAATTATTAAATCACTTAAGCAAACAATAAGAAAATAAGAAGTTGGCGAATATCTGTGAATGATTACTACACGATCTCCGAATTTCTTCACTTAATTACCTGAAATCGGAGAAAAAATCAACAAAATTTCAGACAAGTTCTGTGTAATAAAAAAAATCAAGTTAACACTAAGTAGTTTCACGTGAAAAATAGAAATACAAAATTATGAAATCATTGATGCAACCATTAAAAATCAAGTAGTCGTCGAATATGTGTGAATGATTACTACGCAGTCTCTGAAATCCTTCACTCAACTACCTGAAACCGGAGAAAATCACCAAAATTTCAAACAAGTTCTTGTGAGAAAAAAAAAAAAATAAAGTTAACACCAGTAGTTTCACGTGAAAAATAGAAAAATACGAAATATAATGACCATTGAAGCAAACA
>JAGSPU010000110.1:0-41476 GCA_019321725.1 Paulownia fortunei | reverse complement strand
ATCAACGGGTTCTGGCCTGTTGACCACGGTCCGGGTCCCATCATCCTACTCCTACTCCTTATAAGCGTTATCTTAGAGGGTTCTTTTGCCACTTTCAAAATCAGGTTAATTTTATTTTATCCAGTTTAATTCCAGACCCGACCACGTCATTTTAAAATAGTAATATTTTTATCTTTTTCAATTTACTTGAGTTTAGATTAATTTATTTTTCAAAGTGCATTCTAATATGTTAAAACTTACTTAATGTATATTAGTCATTTTATTCACCTCAAAATTGACAAATAATCATTTATATTTTTTTATTTTTAATTTTTAATTAAAACTTATTTTAATTTATAATTTAATAATAAATTAAAGAATATAATTTATAATTCAACAAGAAAAGTAAAAAGTAATATATGAAAAAATTAGTTTTACTATAAATATATTTTTTATTATAGAAAGTGATAATTAATTTTTACTTTTTGTAAATGAATAATAGAAAAAAGATAAAATACATATATATATATATATATACATAATTTTTTTTAAAGTTTTTTTGAACTCAGGTAGCAAAGTGAGTAAATTTACAAAGTTTGGGTTTGCGAGGTACAATATTCTTGTGTGTTAAGTACTTAATAGAAATTTCGCATGTGTCGCGCACATGACAGAATTGTATGTGCCACGCACGTGACAAAATTTTTATAGAATATTCTATTGACAGAGGTTTTTGGATTGTAAAGCGGAAAATCAGTGTACTTTAAATGATAAAGTCTCAGAAAAAAAAAGTATAGAGGGTAATGTGAAAAAATGTAGTAGATCGAATGGTTTAATATTTTTTTCTTAAAAAAATTAATACTCATTGTGCAAAAATAGATCCTGTGCATTCTACAAATATGTTAAATTTTTTAAAATTGAAATTGAAGATATATGTTCCTTGTCTTAAAGCTTGAAATGAATGAAAAGCAAAAAAATTGTAAGAAAAAAATTGTTGAGCACGTGAAGAATTAATTATTAAATTAAACTTTAATGGAAAACACAGTTAAGAGTTAACTATTAAATGTAATATTAAATATTAATAAATTTAGATTTGTATGTATAGGTAGTGCCTATTAATTCATTCAAACTCTAATCTGTCATCAAAATTATAATACAACGGAGTTTTGATTGAATTTTTAAAATATAATTTATATAGCAATTCCATAAAAATGGATGGGACAATGTTTCAAATTTCATGATTAGTCTTACTAATAAGGATTTTAAAAGACAAATTTAACCTTTAAAATCATGTCAGTTCATATCCTACCCATTTTATATATCGCAAGCCGGCTAATTAGGTGTACTATGAAATTTGGATAAAAATGAAAGGAAAAGAAAAAGAAGGGGTGGAGAGGGTGGCAGCAGCCAAGCAAAGTAGTTTATGGAGAAAGAGATGGAGTAGATAAGCATTTGGAGAAGAAGAGTAGGAAATAAAAGAAAGAGTAAGAGGTTGGTGATCACTTTGATCATTTATTAAATTGATATTGCATTTTGTATGATTAAATATATAAAATGACATTATTAATTTATATTTAATATGTATTAAAAAAATACAATATAAAATGTCAATATGAATTGTAATTAATAATTTGAACTAAGATTAGGGATTACAACGAGAAAGAAGAGATGAATTTTACCAAACTTCAAATTTACTCTAGCCCCGAACCTCTCGACCCACCAACTTATACAAATTCCAAATTTCTTATTTTGTCCATTTTATATTACTCAACATCAAGTTGCAACTAAAGAAAGAAGATACATAGAGCTCCATGCACCCTCGAATAATCAAAGAACATTGGAAGAGTCCACACCTCCCAACTCTCTCTTCATGGCCCAACTAAACCAAAACTTACGTGGAAGAAAACAATAAAGCCAGAGAGTGCTTTTGAGGGAGAAAACGAAGGATGTCTTCAAATATCCTTCAAATTAACCAAATTCATCCACACACAACACTAAAAAAGCAGATAATTGCTTGCGACGCTACACAATTCATACAGATTTTTTGGCAAAATATTATAATTAAATAAAATAATTTTCTGAATATCGTAAAATATAAAGATGTTTAGTTTTTATGTCAAAGCGTTACTAACAATAATACTAATTAATTTTTTAATTTTTTTAATATATAGCGAAAATGTTAAATATTTTGGACTGAAAGCATTCGGTGGCCTAACGCTTTCAGTCGAAATATATCTTTGTCTGATCAGTACCATAGATCTGAGCCTCACTTTTTCTTCCACTCATTTTCTTCTCAATCTGGATTTCTTGAATTTATTTTTCTTTTTTTTTGTTTTGCTTTTGAAGAATGTGGAACACAGATTGCAAGGAGTGAGTCTGTTAAAATTTGAAACTCATTTATCAAAATTTTTAAATATTTGGATTTGGATTTATCTATGGACGATAACATAGGTTTGAAATGAGTTTGTGAAACTCAAAATTCACTCCACCTTGAACCTCAACCAACCAAGAATAAAATTTGTATTTTTTAATCTTATATAGTTACTTTTTTTATATATATTATTATTATGTGTTGATATTTTTTACTTGGTACTTGTGGTAAAATATATTTTTTATATTTTTTTTAATTACTAAAATGATAATTACATTAATTTATAGAAGATGGATATTATTTAATTATATGTCTCACTATTTTGAAATATTTTATATAATTTATCTACATATAGTTATTTTTAATTTTTATATAGTTAATTCTAATGCAATTTATATTGGGCCTTATATAAGTCAATTATAACATTTTTGAATTGAAATTAAAATTTAAAAATAATTCTAAATTATTCAAATAATATTACAATGTGCATAGTCACTTAATTCAAAAAACTATAAGATGAAACTAATTAGTAATTACAAAAAATTTATTGTATATTAAATAATAATAATAATAATAATATGCGGCAGGTTTGGAACGGGTTTACAAAACTAAAATTCGTATCCGTCTCAAGACTCGTTTAATTGAGTTTGGATGCGCCCCAAACATAGCTGATTTGTTACGGGTTTGAGTTTGAACTCGTCTCATTGTCGTCTTTAGATTTGTCTGGAACATGACGAATTCGAAATAGAGCTAAATTGATTTTATAATTTTAAAAATATTAAAAATATTTTTTTAAAAAAATAATACCACTATTTTTTTTTAAAGTAGTGTCAGGATATACAGCAAATTTCTTTGCTATGGTGTCTTTTTTCTTGTACTTCTTAGTGAAAAGATACTATAATTCCTTAAGATCCCGTTTGATTTTAAAAATAAAATTGACAAAAATTGATTGAAAAAAATAAAATTATACTGTTCATGGATTATGTGATTTATTTAAAAAAATATTTGAATTACAAGAAAGAAATTTTAAAATTTTAAGTATAATATCAATATTTCTTTTGGATTTGATGATTTAATAAGATAGTAAATACAAATGTCCAAATTACATGGTATGAATTTAGGGCAAAAATGACCAAAAAATCAGCAGCGTCTTAAATGTTCTCACCCTCACCAATAGATCTCAGCTTCTCATTTATAATTTACTTATTAACTATTAATTTTTGACCAAATTAAGTTTGATTTAGCGAATTAGTTTCAATTCTCTTTTTCTCTTTTTCCCAATTGTTAAATTTTCTCATTTTCTTTTTTATGTTCTTTTCTTTTCCTATTTCTTCCTCTGTTTCCCATTCTTTGCTTTCTTCTGCTGTTTCTTGTTCTACCCATCCTTCTCGAAATTTCTCTCCGTGCTACCACCTTCGGCACCTCTGCTACAGCCACACCACAGCGATGCAGAGAACACAGCGTTCCATTTTATCCATAGTGTCACTGATCAAGCATACCACCGCTAATCCACCGTCCATAGCTAGACGGATGTCCAATCATCCGCACCGTCCATATCTCTTACCACGCACCTTTCACACATTGATAAATGTATCCATATTCACCATGTCACTCAACTACTCCACCGTACTTTAGTTTTTTGAAAAATTTAATGTTATTCAACTCCTTGTAACGACATGTACAAGTGAAGTGTGGCGAATATTTAAAATTTTAACGAAAATAACTTTCATGTAAATAAAAATTACTTTAGTATAAATAAATCACAAAAATATATATAATTTATAAAAATTATATAAAATATAAAATAAAACACCAAATTAGAATAAGGATACGGATTTGGGATATATAGCAATTTTTCTTTTGGAAAATTCAACACAAACAAGGACGCGAGTTGAGGGTTCAACCACCACTGGTCATGACATGTGCCGCCGCGGGATCGCATTTGGGCCGGCCTCCCGTGCGCCCCGTTGTCCGCCCCCCTCGCCCGTCGCCCCGGAGGAGCGCGGGAGGGGGGCGACGCGATGCGTGACGCCCAGGCAGACGTGCCTTCGGCCTAATGGCTTCGGACGCAACTTGCGTTCAAAGACTCGATGGTTCACGAGATTCTGCAATTCACACCAAGTATCGCATTTCGCTACGTTTTTCATCGATGCGAGAGCCGAGATATCCGTTGCCGAGAGTCGTTTTGACATTTCGAGAGACGTCCGCTCTTCGTTGAGTTTTCCTTGGCGCGTGCCGCGCCGGAGTTCGTTAGCCCGCACGGCACGCGCTCGCGCGCGCCGGCGGGGATGGGGCCGCGTCAGGAGGTATAAATTATTAAAATAAAGTAGTGGACTTGTAGGAGTCACGTCTATTGACGTTGTTTTAAAATCGTGATAGTCTCCTATATGTACAGATACTGACCCTAAATGAGGTGTTACAAAAGTTAATAAGAGGTTACAAAATTTATTTTAAATAATAAATATTAAATTTAATTTTTAAAGTTTTAAAAATATGAAGTTCACCCTAAAACACCCATTACAACGTTCGCACCACCCTCGTAACTTGTCGAGACTAGCTTCCATTAGGGTACTCTATGAGGAGAGTTCTACAATGTTACTATTCTCTTATGTGAAATAGTTTATAAGAAAGTTAAGTTTGCTTCATTTTTTTTTCATATGGGATATTTTCTAGTATACTTGTTTATAATTTTGGAGACTATTCAAATTCACACATTAACTGCCCCCTATTATTCTAACATATTTTACACCAAAAATAATAACGCACAATGAAATATATTCAATGACAATTTGATCAGAAGATGTATACAAAGCATATGATTTTGAAAATTTTATTCAATTTCCAATTTAGCAGAGGGTGTATTATTGTTTAAAAAATTAGGATAAAATTATTATTATTAAATGCAGAAAAATAAAATAAAAGAAGTACTACTTGAATTTTCATGTAGCATGCAAACGGATTTGGAGCTATTTGTTTTTAAGAATCATAAAAAGTAAGATTTCCTTTTTTTTATTTTTTTCTTTCCGACAACTGCCAAAAGAAATGTTTATTTCATCAGTAATTGAATTTTATATAATGCTTGAATCAAGGAAATTAGTGAAAAAAAAGAAAAAAGAAAAAAAACTACATAAGATAAAACATAAATTACATTATTTGATGTTAAAAAGATACCTTTTTATCCATATATATATTTTTATTTTACTAAAATTTAAGATCCAAACATAGTGGTAAAAATTTACTGAAAGAACATTTGACAAACATAAACCCTTGTGCAATATTGGCACTTTAAAATATACAAATGGTGTTCTATAATATATAGTTCATTATTGTAGAGAAACTATAAATAATATAATATTAATTTTTGAAATGTTAATAATAATTCTCATGTATTATTGTTTAGCGTAATTTGTCAATCTTGTCCCCATATAAGACATGGTCTTGTCCCTTCCCTCACGTTCAACCCAAAAATGAAAAAAAAAATACACTCATCCAACCTCAGGATGTACCCAATGAGGCCCAGCCCACGATTTCCATTGTCTTCTCTCCGAATTTGTTTTGAACTACCATAAGTACTCACTAGTAATGATAATAAAAGTGTAAATAAATTAAGTGTAGTCGAATATATTAGTATTTAAAATTTAAGTGAAATTTTCATTGAATTTTAACAATTATATTTAAGTTTAATTTAATTATAAATTAAATTGAGTTTAAATAAATTTTAATTGTATTGAACAATAATTGAGGTTGAGTAGTTCGATCTTTTTATATATACTTTATTATTTTTTTTTACCAATCAAGTTGAGGTCGAGCCTATTTCTAATCTTATTGAACAAAAAAATATAATCTAACTTGATTTGTTGAGCTCAAATTGGGTATTAAGTAGTCTAATTTTTCTCAATTCTAACAAATAAGAAAGCAAAAAAGTAATTCCATCATCATATATAAATCATAATTCATAAAAAATGAATTGTGGTCTTCCCAAAAATATTTGAATTGTTGTCATATACCCACTTGCTTAAACCTGACTTTTCCTGTATAAGCTGTAATTATTGTTGTTCAAATTTAAGGACTCTTAAAAGTAGGGTGCATATATTGCAATTTTTAATAAAATATATCAATTATTTATTAGAGTAGCACCCACGAATTAATATTTGGCTGTTCTTATATTCTTATAAAAATAATTTTATTCATATTAAGATCATTAATTAGCAATCTTCATCTTAAATTCACTCAAAGAATTAGATGAAGTCCTTACATCATATATAACTATGGGGTATAGTTGCGTGCGAATATGATGACAATCGTGGAATATGCCTCAAAGGCGTCTTAAAAATATTTCAAGTTAAGGATCATTGAGGATCATTGAGATGAGACATAAATGATCACATTGAGACTTGCACATACGATTCACGCTCGAAAGAAATATACCTCATTCCATAGGCATTTGTATGAAGACACTAGTGCATGTATGCTGGTGTTTGTTGGGAAACAAGTACACTCAGGGACGGAGCCAGGATTTTAATAGAGGGGGTAAGATTCGATTGTTAAATTATTATTTTTTTATATATATAATTATTTTTTTATTGAATTTTTTTTCTTAACTAATTATTAGAAACAAAAATATAAATATAAATATAATACGTTATACTTATACATAATTATTTTATATCTATTAATTTGCATAAGTATTTGCACAAAAAATAACTTCTAAATAAAAATATTAATCAATTCTAATTCAATCCAACACAAAATAAAAATTAATTTACAAGAATTTGAGCATTGTTTAAATTTTATTTTTTCAAAAAATTTAGGTAATTGAATTTATTATTGATATAAAGTTTTAAAAGGTATTTGTTATAACTTTCAAAATTTATTATGATTTCGTTTCTAAAAATATAGATATTTTAGTCAAGAAATACACCTTATTGCAATTTTTTAATTTTATTTTTTAATTTTTAACTTATTTGATTCCACTTTTGTTACTTATTATTTGAGATTATACTAATTTTTATTTCACAAAAAATCATAAGTGTAAGTTTTTCATGATATAAAAATTATTTGATTTAGTTAATGGTTATGAAAAATAATTTTAGAATATCTCTGAATTTAATAAATTTACATATTCGATATAGGAGTATGAAAATTTGAGGGGACGTTTAAAATAATTTAATTATTTTAGAAGGGTAAATTTTTAAATTTATTAAAACTTATATACTAAAATTATAAATTTAAAAAATTGAGGGGGGCGACTGGGTGTGGCCGCCTCCCTGCCTCTACCATTGAGTACACTAAACTACCCTATCTAAAAATTTCCAATTGAAAATATTTTATTTTCGAATAAAAATTTTCTCGTTATGATAATACAAAAAATTAGTTCGTGGATTTAAGATATCATGGTAACCATGTGCATGACATGTTGCATTTTGATGTATTTTTCAATTCCATGACAATCATATGGGTTTACATTGGGTGTAACATCTTTATAAATGAAGGTTAATGAGTGGCGAACAAATGATCAATCACTTATCTAGATAAATATATAAATCTCCTATATGTTTCACTGTACTTGACTTTAAAATCATTGGATAAGGTTGTATGAAAATTAGATAATGAGTTTTTTAATTGTTCATCATCAAGTCAAGCTAATAGGAGTAGATACATAGCTATTGAGTTATTACGGCTTCGAGTTGACAGAAGAATCGTACTTACTTGACATTCATAATTAGAATAGGTCCACACGAAGACCTAAGACTAGAAATTATGGTGCACTGTTATGTGTTTTCCATAACTTATGGGTTTTTGAAATTAATGGTTAATTCCAAAAGAATTAATTAATCGAAATAATTATTTGTTCAATAAAGTTGCAAGTTATGAGTCCACGGCTAGTTTAGAGTGAACTTAAGGGATCACACACAAAACTTAAAAAAGTCCATTTTTAGTCTAAAAAATAATTCAAGTATTAGATTAAATTAATTAATGTAATTAATTAATAGAATTTAAATTAATTCAAGTGTTGAGTTAATTCAACTAATTGATTGGATTAATTTACTAAATCTAATTGGATTAGATAACTATTTAATTAATTGAATAAATTAATTAATTATGACTCGTTTTGTTTGCTGGATTTGCCTTGATAGACAATTGGTATAATGAGGCCATGACAAATTAGGGGCCCGATCCATTATCATTCAATTGAAGGACAAAAACAATCACCAGTCCAAGGCCAAAATTGTGTAATCCAAAAATTGGCCTCGAGTGCATTATATCAGAAATTACATATTTGCTTGTGAAAAATGAATTATTGTGATCAAAATACCCTTATATTCGAATGGTATTATACTTATATACATATAAAAAATGTTGCATCCCCAATTTCATGCGTCTATTGTTAGCCCTAATCTTCACATCTTAAATCTCTTTCAACTCAAAATTTTTTTGCTACCATCCATGCATCGGAGTCTTGTCAGGCCATCATCGCCGAATGAAACTTTGCCAGGCGCACAATTATTTTTTCTCCTCCTCTTTTTTCGGCCATAATGCATATCCAAAGCAAATGTTCAGTTTTTGTTAGCCACTGATAGTAAATAACACTGCATATACAAGTGGCAATTGACAAAAAAAAATTCTTACAAACCTTCACAGGTTACCAATGACATATTTTTATCTTGACAAACAAGAATATAAGATTTTTTTTTTCATTTTTTTTGGTTAAAGAACCAATCTTTTCCCTTTCTTTGATTCTTTTTTCCTGTATAAGTATCTTTGGTTTGAATTTGATATGTTTTAGCAGATGACAGACAATAAATAATAAGAAAAGGAAAAATGAGAGTTGAATTTGTTTGTCAGTTTCAATATTGATGAGCATGTGATAAGACTCATTTTGTGGAGTTGTTGTAGAATATATAACAAAATGGAGGTTTTTTGAGAAGAAAAAATAGCAATGTAAATGGAGAAAATCTATTCTCTGCATTTGAGCTGATATTTATGTGTTTTTTATCCATGTCTTTAAATGAGCAATTTAGACATTTCAATTTAATAATTCACCTAATCATCAAATTCAAATGCAAGATTTTAATCAAATTTTAAATTTTAATCCTACAATCCAAACATTTTTTTAAATATATTACAATATCCATAAACAATACATTCCTACTTTATCTAATTAATCTTATAAATCTCATCTATAAATCCAAACTAGCCCTAAATGAATTAATTGAATTAATTGAATTAATTAAATTAGAGTCTAATTAATTAATTAGGACTAAACCCATTAAGTGTGAGCTTATAGAAAGCTCATTAAAAAATTGAATGGAAAATTCAATTTCTATAGGAAGTTAGATTGAAATCCAATTCTTAATAGATAAAAAAAAAAAAGAGGAACGTTCTTATATGATAAAGAAACTTCCCAATAAAATTAGAGATAAAGAAGAAATGAGAGTCCAACATGAAAATGACTTTAGGGAGATATTTTAGTAACCCTTTTCGATGATTTTTTGGGAATCTACTGCAAATTTTCTGCTGGAAAAATGATAGGAAAACAACCATCGTCTCTTGAAGAAAAATGATTTTCTTCAATCTCCAAAAATTTGTCTATCTTCCTTCTTCAATCTCTAAAATTCGACACATAAAACACTAATCTTTTACCTAGTTTAATTTTTGATTCATTTGTTAAATTAAAAATTAAATTAGACACATAAAACACTAATTGTTAGTATGTTGTTGTTCCAAACGAAATTGTGTAGGATTGAATTATCGAACCGAAAACTATTAGCATAAGATTCGATTGTAAGTGAGCATCCAAAATATGGATACTATTTGAGGGATAATATTTGGAATCCTAAAAACAAATTAATTTTTAATCAAAGGGGTAGAATTGAAGAACTTGGAGATTCATTTGTGTTGAGATAACGATTTGAATCATTTCAATTTCTACGCCGGTCGAAATGTATTTCCAGTAAGGTTTCTGAAACTTTCTCACACAATGTATTATTAAAATGCATAATTCAAACAATCGTATGAATTATGGGATACCTTATTTTCACATGTGATATGTAGTTTTTAAATATTTAAATTTCCACTCGATTGCATCCTAAAGCCATCCTAAAGCCATGCGAACCCGACATTATTGTGATTTTATGAAGTTCAAAATCAACATCGAATTTTAAATACCAATACCATTACATTTGGCATCATATGATCTACAGTACATTTCGAACATAAATTTTTTATACCAATAATGAATTCATACTTTCATTTATTGCAATTGTTAACTAAGTACAAAGTTTACAAAAGAGAGTATTAATTTAGTAAGAAATTATTTTTTGGAAATATATCGGACTTGTAAAATATAATAACAACTAACTACTAGTAAGTTATTTTAATCACTAAAATTTGTGGACATTAGATGATAAATTACGAAAACAAACCTTGCAGTATAATGGAAATTTTGGAAAAAGAAAAAGAAATTAATCAAACAAAGACTAATATGGATAATTTAGGTTGATATTTTACTAGCTCAATTGTACTATTAAGGTTTATTTAATAAATTAAGATGAGATATTGTGATCTTTAGGAATGATTTTAAGTTTGAATTAATTATGAATTTCTTATTGTTCCATTGGGTTGACTAATGCCTTAATTATTTTGATATACATGATGAATAATGCGTTTGATGATTCTATATGGGTATGTTTGGAGTGATATTTATTGTTGATATCTTAGTGTACAATGAAAAAAAATATGATTGACCTTTCAATATGATCTTTGAAACTCTAAGAAAGTAGAAATTATTTGTTCAATTTAGTAAATGCGATCTTTTGGTTATGTAATACAATATTTATTTTTGGGACTAGTAATTTTCTTAAGAAGGTATCCTTATAACTATTCAAAACTTCAAGGTTGTACTAAAATAGGGAAGACCAATAAATATGATAGAAATAAGAAAAGTTTTCTGGGTTAGTATTCAATTAAAATTTCTCCTTAGTTGTTACTGCTTTATTTCATCATGCATACAGGTATATGAATTTTGAATGGTTCGCTAAGTGGGAAGAAATCTCTAATTACTTAAAGATAATTGATTTGAGCTTCAGAAGTGACTCCAACTTTATATATAGGTTATTTATTGTGTATAGTGGTGTATCTCATTGTGTTTTGGTATATGTTTGACGTAATATAGAAGAGTTAATTAGATTATTTATGTAATACTACATGTGACATTACAAAACTGAAGTGCTTGAAATGTCTATATATTTAAAAGAGTTGAACTTGAAGAAAAGATGGATATTATTAATAAGTGAATATATTGTATGATCTATATAACTACAAATGTCATTGGAATGAAATATCTCAATTGACTAATATTCAAACAAATATTACATCATAAACTATTATGGGAGTTGAGGGTTGTATAGAGGATGAATTAGAGTAAATGGTGAATTATCTGTTTATTAATATTTTGGTAAGACTGATTTTGATTTATCCAATTTCAAATGCTCAAAATAAGGTCGATGAAAGGTTAGGATTAAGATGAAAGGCATAAAAGGCACTTAAATAGATTTTTGTGATAAGTGAAAATAATCTCTTAATAAGAGATAGATGTGACACTAAGGGATCAGAAATTGCAAGACTAAGTTTTAGGTGATGATCATGTACTTTTTATTTATTTTATTTAGTGGTATGAATGATGTTTGTGATCTCAAGAAAATATACAGATATCAGATACTGGACGAGCTATTATGGAATATATTGTTAATATTTGGTTTCCCACTAAAAAAAGGATATACATAAAAATGCATATGTAAGAATGATTTAGTTCTGCTTTTATTTTCAGGTGGAAATGGAAAAGCATTCATGAATTTTGTATATGATAATGGAACTGGATTATTGTTCATAGGTTAACTGAATATGCTCATTCTTTCTCAATTTACCCTAGGTATTCCTTGGAAATCTGTGGAAAGATAAATGTATAGGAAATGGTTAGACTTTATAATTTATTAGTGTCTATTAGTTCTGATGTAGATTTAAAGTCTTTATACACTTCCTAAAAGATCTTACATCAAGTATTGGGAAAAAAATATATTTTAGTATTGTGATCATCCATGCATCAATGGGCAATCAGAACAATCAAATAGACTTTGCAAGATATGCTTAGAGCTTGTGCATTAGACTATTGATGTCAATTGAGAAAAATTTTCCTTGGGTGGAATTTCTTATAAAAACAGTGATAAGGCTACTTGGGATAGTTCTGTGTGAGGTATTGTATGATAGAAAGTATAAGTCATTATTTTATTGAAATGAATTTGGTGTTCTTTTAGGTTGAATATAGTTTGGGAAATGATAGAAGTGGTAGAACAAAATACCAATGTATGGAAACTAGTTAGAGGTGACCATAGAGTTATGCAGATTAAAGAGGATATTACTACAATTTATGATAGGGGATCAAATTTTTGAAGGTGTCTCCAATGAAGTGGATTATGCGGCTTGGGCAAAAAAAAATTTGGTGATGTTACATACAAACTTGATCCTAGGTACATTAATTTATTTTTCATTACAAAGATAATTGGGGATATTTTCTGTAAACTCGACCTCTTTGCATTAATGTCTCGAGTTCACAATGTGTTTTATGTGTTCATTTTAAGAAAGTATATCATGAATCTATTTCATCTACTCAAAAAGAAAACAATAGAACTAAATTGAGGTCGGAGATATGAAGAAAGACCTATAGAGATTTTAGTAAGGGATGTAAAGCAACTTCAAAATGAGAATATCTCATTAGTTAAAGTACTAAGGAGAAATCAATCAATAGAAGAAGCTACTTGGGAAAGAAAACATAAAATCATAATTAAATATCTAGAGCTTTTCAGTAAGTGAAATTTTGGGGACAAAATTTTCATAAGAAGGGAAGGATATGATACCCGAACCTCTCACTACTCACCTGGCCAAATATGATTCATGAATTACATGTTAATTGCATGCTATTTACATTGATATTGACATTATATAATTTATTTTATTTTATACGGCGTTCATAATCATTAAACATAATTTTGAAGCTCTCACACGGTATTAATTATTAAATCCCCTAACTTAAATGGTCAATTCTACATTGGGATAAGAAGAAAATTAGGTATCAATATGATGAATATTACTAGGTTACACGTTATAATTTTTAGAAATGTTAAAGGTGTCACTAGTAAATTAATACAATTTAATTTGATTTGGTCAAGTTATTTCAAAAGTTAATATTTGTAAATTAACATACTTGGGATATTGGATAAGATATAATGTGATTTAAGTGTCATATTACAAGGTAAATATGTGCATATGATTTTAAAAATGCAAACAAGACAATTATTTAAGAATTGGATGCCAATCGGTTTAGAAATCGAATGAAGGGTTAAGAAATTAGCACAAAAAATTATTATCCGATCATAAGGCAATTAAAATAGGTTGTAAATAGATAAATCAATAATGATAAATACTATATTATAGCTGTATAAGGTGTGTGTAACATCATATTTGAATCAACACTTGACACCTCAAGCTTTGTCACCTCAAGCTTTGCCAACTCAAGCTTCCACCTCAACCTTTCTTCGTTTCTATACTTGAACCACGATCAAAAACCATTTTTTGAGCTATTTCACCTCCAAAACCTCCATATTAAATTTTTAAAAGTTGCTCAACGGGAAGTAAGGAGGAGCAAGTAGAAGTTTAAATTTGTGCATAGGTGAGCTTAACTTATGTTTTTATTTAAGTTCTTGAATTTTTTGAGGTTTTATGATTTTTAAAGCTTCCATTACTGTTTAAAATCATGTTAGGATGTTATCTATGGTCTTATAATTCACAAAAGATGTATTTTTAGTTGCAAAATCGCAATTGAAATCAATAGGGATAGAAATTGTATACTTGCTGGTTTTTGTTTTTAAAGATTTATATATGTATAATAACTTGATTAAAATCAATATATTTCACCATATATGTGTTCATATATGATTTTAGGTGATGTATGTAAGTTTGGAGAGGTTATAACTTGAAATACGATTTGATATTTAAAGAGACACTCAAAATTGTCATGATAGAACTTACAGTTTTTGTGTTGTGATAAGTGGGCTCATTTTGCTAAGGTAAATCAGTGATTTTAGGCAATTATAAAATATGATTATATTTATCTACATGTTAGCTAAGTGTGGTAAAAAAATTGGGAGTGATTGGATATGTTTAGGGATGTCAAAATTATCATGCAACTAAATTGAACAGCAAGAAAATATGAAAATGTGAATCTGTCCCATTTGATAACTTTGCATGTTTCAACTTAGACATGTTGCTATTGAGTGTAAACAATTAGCACATGCTATTAGAGTTATAATAATTCAATTATATGATGTTTACATGTATCTAAGATGAGAAATTAATGTATTTGAAAGTTTGATTGTTACCTAGATAGCTTGGTGTTTAAGGTCTTAATATGAGATTTTGTGTTTTCAACTTGCCAAATTGGGAATGGTGCTTGATGTTGGGCAATATTACAGGCTATTTTACATCTACAGTTAGAGAGGAACACTAAAAAAGTCTAGATAAAGCCACCAACCAAGTGAAAGGTAAGTAAAGATTCATTTGTAACTATAATGCATAGACATAGTAAATGTGTGATTTATATTTAATATCATAGATCATACGTGCATGGCAGAGGGCACGGATTACCGTCATTCATGTCCATTGAGCATACATACATGGGAATTGTCACGTGTATGCATCATATACGAGAATTGTGATAAATCTTGCATTGCACGGCATGATTCTGAGAAAGGAAAATATTTTGCTGACCACTACTAATGCACCGAAGCATGCATGGATTTGCAGGTTCACGTGCATGGATTTGCATACTTATATCATTATTGGCCATTAGATTATGGCGGTGTGCAGAGCTCTTTTTCTGGTGCATGGGATAGTAGCATTTGTCAGGGGCCCAAGAAAGAAATGATTTTGAGAGAAATATTTTGATGCATAGAATTGTGGTCGTTATGGGTATGTAAATATTGGGGTTATTATAGGTGTTGTGTTTTTATATAAACATTGATCCTACTATATATACAGGACATATATGAGGAAGAATTTTAAACAGGGTTGTGCTTGTACAAAGTGATTTATCCTTCTTAAAGTGGTAAAAAAAATATCGCATGTACACACAAGTTCTATCATGTCAAATTATACTTTATATATAGTTGTTGAGACGTAGGTGTTGCATGTGTGGACTTACAATGACTTCCTATGCAGGAATTACATGCTCAATGGGTTGGGCAACATATTATATAATATGTATTGTTCAGCTAAAATAATAAAAGAGCTGTGGAATTCTTTTGACAAGAAGTATAAGATGGAAGATGCTGACACAAACAAATTTATTGTTAGCAAATTCCTTGACTTCAAAACAGTTGATACCAAAACTATTATCAGCCAGGTACAAGAGATGCATACTATCCTACATGATATACTAGTTGTAGGGATGATGTTGAGTGAATCTTTCCAAGTTGCTTGACTGATTAAGAAGCTGCCTCCATTATGGAAAGATTTCAAGAAATATCTCAAGCATAAATGCAAAGAGATGACAATAGAGGATCTGATTGTTTGTCTTCGAATTGAGGAAGACAACAGGGTTGCAGAAAAGAAAATTTCTACTAACCGGATAGAGGCCAAAACCAACATGGTAGAGGACTCTAAAGCCAAGAAAGGAAGAAGAAGAAGTATCCTAGCTTGTCTAAGGACAAGAATGCAAAGCGATTCAAGGGAAATTACTACAATTATGGCAAGCCGAACTACAAAGCGAAAGATTGTTAACTTTTGAAGAAGGGCAATCAGAACCAGGCTAACATGACAGAAGATAAGACAACCAGTCGACATGTCAAACCTAATGCTCTCGGTTGTTATGTTTGAGGCCAATTTGGTGGATAACCTGAGGGAATAGTGGGTTGACACAAGAGCTACACGCTATATTTACTTGGACAAGAAGATGTTCTCCACATACATTTTGATCAATGAAAGGAAGTTGTTCATGGGCAACTCATCAACTTCCAACATAGTTGGATTGGGCAAAGTGGTACTGAAGATAACATCAGGCAAGGAGCTGAACTTAGTTGATGTACTATATGTTCCTGATATGTAAAAGAATTTGGTATCTGGTTCATTACTTGTTAAAAGTGGGTTAAGGCTAGTATTTGAATCTGATAAATTTATACTGACCAAAATATGGTCAATTTGTAGGAAAGGGATATGTAGTCAAAGGACTACTTAAGATGAATATAATGCCTGTACTCAAAATTTTTTGAAGCAATATAAGTGTATCTTCTGTTTACTTGCTTGAGAATTCATCTTTATGACACTGTAGACCAGATTATGTTAACCAAGGTTCTCTAAGAAAGCTGGCAAGTTTAGGCCTTATACCTAGACTTGATGCTGATGATAAACACAAATGTGAAATTTGTGTTGAAGCTAAGTTTGCTAAGAAACCTTTTAGTTCAGCTAAAAGAAGTAGCAAACCTCTAAACTTGATACATAGTGATATATGTGACCTAAAATCAGTTCAAAGTCGAGATGGTAAAAAGTATTTTATTACATTCATTAGTGATCACACTAGATATTGTTATGTATATTTACTAAGTAGTAAAGATGAGACTTTGAATGCTTTCGTCACTTATAAATATGAAGTTGAAAACCAACTTGGTGGGATGACTAAGTATTAAGATCCGATAGAGATGGAGAATATGATTCATCATCTTTTGGTGAGTTATGTGCTAAGTTTGGAATTATTCACCAAACTACAGCTCCATACACCTCAGTAGAATGGGATTGTTGAGAGAAAGAATAGAACTCTTAAGTATATGGTTAATGTCATGCTTATTAGTTCTGGATTACCGCAAAACTTATGGGGGGAAGTTGTTCTTACAACTAACTTTATTTTAATTAGAGTTCCTTATAAGAAAACCGGATTAATACCTTATGAAATGGGGAAAGGTAGAATTCCTTCCTACAAATACTTAAAAGTGTGAGGGTGTCTAGCTAAAATAGCTATACCATCTCCTAAAAAGTTTAAGTTAGGTCCTAAAACTATTTATTGTACTTTAGTTGGATATGCAATGAACAGTAGTGCATACAGATTTTTGGTATATAAATATGATATAAGTGACATTCATGTAAACACAATCATTGAATCTAGAGATGCTGAATTTTTTGAAGACGTGTTCCCCTCTAAATGAGATATTCAAAAGAATGCTCAAAAGAGAACACACGAAGCTAGAATCTGAACCTAGAAGGAGTAGGAGAGCTAAAGTAGCTAAATCTTTTGGTCCAGATTTTAGGACATATATGATTGAGAATGCACCTCAAACTTTTAATGAGGCAATGGCTAGTCCAGAAGCTCCATTCTAGAAGGAAGGTATAGATAGTGAAATAGAATCCATTCTAGGTAATAATACCTAGTAATTGGTTGATCTTCCTTTGAGAATTAATCCAATTAGATGTAAATGGATTTTTAAGAAAAAGTTAAAGGCAGATGGTTCAATTGATAAATATAAGGCTAGACTTGTTGCCAAGGGATATTGTAAAAAGTAAGGTATTGACTATTTTATGTCAATCTAGATCTTAATAGCCATAACAGCCTTGTATGATTTTCACATACATCAGATGGATGTAAAAACTACATTTTTAAATGGTGGTCTGGATGAAGAAATTTACATGGAGCAACCTAATGGCTTCAAAGTAAAAGGACAAGAACACAAAGTGTGTAGACTTGTCAAATCTCTTTATGGGTTGAAACAAACCCCTAAACAATGGCATGAAAAGTTTGATAGTGTCATGAAAAGAAATAGGTTCACCATAAATGAGTGTAATAAATGTGTCTTCTCTAAGAAATTTAGAGAAGCACATGTACTTATATGTCTTTATATAGATGACATGCTCATATTAGGAACTAATATGGAAGTCATCAATAAGATAAAAAAATGTTCACCAATAACTTTGACATGAAAGTCAATTTTTTACAATTTTAAATCAATTTATTTGATAATTTAATTATAAAACTAATCAAGTTATTTTTGCTTAAAAGTATATTTTAAAAATCTATATCAATAAAGGGTTGCCCACAGTCAAGAACTAATCAATCTTTCTACAAATTAATTAGCTAAATGAAAATTTAAGCAAATTAAGTCAATGAAAGTATTATATTGCGTCTGATTTAAAGTGATAAGAAAAATGAAAAATTAGACAATGTAACTAGGGCTGTAATCGAACCGAACAAAAAAAAGTTCAAGCTCGGCTAGTTTGAATTTTTCATAGGCTCGAGCTCGATTCAAATTTTTACAATTAAGTTTGAGCTCGGTTTGTTTAAAAATCATTAAACTCACGAACGGTTTGAGCTCGATTTTAAAATGACTCATTTAGTATATTAAACAAGTTTAGTTCGAGTTCGACTCGTTAAATGATTAGAAAGCTCGAGCTCGTTTTTGAGCTCGTTAAGCATAAAATTAACCTCGAACTCGAGCTCGTTAAGTATAAAATCGAGCTTGAGCTCGAGTTTGAGCTCGTTAAGTATAACATTTTTCATTTCAAAAAATAGAAAACAACACCTGCAAAAACCAAATCAATCACTTAAAACAAAAAAAATAAAGCATAAGAGAGCTAGATAAATATAGACGTTGTTGAAAAAAGCAAAAAAAAAAATGATATCATAACAAAATGAACTACGAAGGAGACCTCAATGCAAGTTGGCACAAACTTAAATCTAAACACAAAATATTATAAACACAAGAAGCAAAAAAATATACTTTCAAATATGGTTTACATCAAATACATACAGTTTTGTGCAACAATAACATTCTCAAGTTTATCTCTCCGATAAGGCGATAACAATTGCAAAACCCACCATGATCTCCTATAATAACAAACGTTCTACAAAATCCAACACAATACCCCAATTAAGAAAAACATAAGGACTTAACAATTAACAAGCATATAATAAGTACTATATAAATTTTCAAAGTAACCAACTTTACTAATTCCATGATAATAAAGTTGTTTAGAGCTCTTGAAAGGTGATAATAAAGGTTTTTAAGTCAAACAAATCTCTTGAATCTCCGACTTTTCCTTTTACATACAAATGCATAAAATCAAAATATTAGGCATAAACATAATAACAATTAGCATGCAAGATATATAATACATAATTAATTAAATACACAATTAATTAAAATATTAATTTACTCACTTTTGTTTTTCTCTTGATTCTATAATGAGCTCGCAACCAATCTTCCGCACAAAGTAAAACTTGAACGGTATCCATTCTCAAAGAGGCACGATGTGGATCAATAACCCTACCACCAGTACTAAAAGCCGATTCAGAAGCCACAGTAGTGATTGGAATTGATAGCACATCACAAGCCATCTTTGACAACATCCTAAACTTTAAGTTGTTCATCTTCCACCATGACAATGTATCAAATTCATTATCTTCACAGATAACAACTTATTCCTCAAATACACTTCCAGTTCAGATTTCAGTTGTTCAACTCTATCAACATTCTTAATATAGTTAGCAAATTGTGCCCTCACTTTATATTTTCCTCTTCCACTAACATTATTGATACTATTAGAACTTTCTTTTTCTTTTTGAGTATCATATTGAATATTTTTTTCAACAATATTAGCTTTATGAGTTTCAACATACTATTGTACAACATGCACAATGTCTCACGAACTATGGTGATGTGCTCAATTGAATCAGCTGCAAAATAGAACTCTGGAATATACAATTCAATCAACTTCATCTTATTTCTTAGATCTAAAACTGCTGCTATAGAGATTAACAAGTTACAATCTCCCCAATATTTATCAAATTCAGTTTTTATCCTCTTAACCATATCTGTCATTAAACTACTTTCACCCATATTTGCTTCATTTAACAACTTTTTTATGTTATAGAGTTCAGTAAGAAACAAGTTTAAAGTTGGATATTCAGTACCTGAAATGAGATAGATGACTTTATTAAATTCTTCAAGAAAAAAACAAAGTAAGAAACAAATTTGAAGTTAGATATTTAATAGTTGAAATTAGGTAGGTAACTTCATTAAATTCTTCAAGAAAAGAACAAACTATACGAACCTTCTCTCAATCCTCATCACTTGACAAAAAAATTATAAGAAGTATCCCTTTATTGATATCTTGGAAATACATCTTTGAAGCAGCCGACAACATGCAATATGTTGCATTCCACCTCGTGCAACAATCCAACACAAGCTTCCTTGAAGATAATTGCAGTTGTTTTGCAATTTTACTAAACATATTAATACGAATCTTTGAAGCTGTTATGTGCTTCACAGTTTCACTCACATTAAAAATTACATCTTGAACCTTAGATAGCCCATCTTGCACCAAAAGATTTAAGATATGTGCACAACATCTTACATGAAATAATTTGCCACTAAGAGGAAGATTGTTTTTATATGAGAGGTTCTCCTTTAACATCCGAACAATTACATCATTATATGCAGCATTATTAACTGTAATTGTCCACACCTTATTCTCAATTCCCCATTCAACCAAACACTTATGTAGTACATTACAAATGAACATCACAAAAATTTGGATTTCACTTGTGCAAATTCCAATTGGAGTCCACATAATGACAAAACAACCATATAAGAAACTTTTTAATCCGACTTCTGTAAATCAATAGTCATATTGACCCTATTCACATTCTTTAATATTGCCATCAATTTTTTATAGAAAAAAAACCTAGATATAACTAGAACTCAAATCTAAGACCTCTTACAAATTTTAGAGTTTTAAAAACTTAACCTTATCATCTCGACAAGTCATTAGTTCTTATTTAGGCTAGTGTGATTTTTAATGAGTACTAGACCCGCTATATCTAAAATGGGATCCAATCGATCCAAGTGTAAATCAATTATTGATGCGTTTCGATTGGAAGCAAAAAATCAAAAATTCAGTCAAATTGATAAAAACCTATTAGATCAATAAAAAATCAATCATATTGTACAAAAAAATAGGTTAAACTAGTTTTTTTTAAAAAAAATTAACTTGACATTTGGTAACATGTGTATTTATTTGGATTTTTAATTTTGTTATACTTATTTTTTAATTAATTTTATTTATTTATTTAATATATAATAATTAATATATTATATTATTATTTTACATAATATAATAAAATCAATCATTTAACCATTATTCAAATTAAAATTGATTTGATAAAGAACTGGGAATATGGGACAGTCTCGAGCATTTAATACATGGTAAACAGAACCTATATCCATAAATTCCACAAGTTAATAATTTTTGTCTTAAAGTTATTGTATTTATGAGTTTACAAGATTACCCTGAATTTCTCTCACCACACAAATTCCACAAGAGGGGCAAAAGGAGATTCCCTGGCGAGCAATAAATCAAAAGCTTTGACTCAACAACACTTTGAGGGATTGAGGCTCAGAGGAAAAAGATTTGAGGGTGGAGGGAGGATTTGGAGTTCCTCAAAGGGTGGTTGCCCCTCCTTCTCACCCCATGAATTTTCCCCTCTCAAAAACCAAACAACCCTTTTGTGTGTGTAGAGAAAGCAGAGACAGATGGATAGATCTGTCCCAGTGATATGGGAAATTCTTGGATGGATGGGGTTCTACACCGTTGGATCAAGGGGGTGAGTGGAGAAAAAAACACCACCCCTGTAATCCAATGGTCGTCAGCAATCGTTTCCACCCTTGGAATGACCCAATGATACTGCTTCCTTTGCCAGAACCATGTTTCTCTGTGTCTTTCTTTCTTGGTACAAGTTCTGTTGCTGTTGCTGTTTTTGTTTTCTGACTGTGAAAATTGTTTCTCAACGTTGCCAATTTGTCACATAGTGACAACAATAACGATGATAATAATAATAATAATAATAATAATAATAATAATAATAAAGACAGTAAGGTGTCTGAAGGAGGCTGTGATGATATTTCTAATGATTCCTCTGAGCTGATGATTTGGGGCAACAAGAAAACCGGCCCGTATCTTGGCGGGGCAACCCGGATGGCATGTGGTGTTTTATATGCAACCGGTGATTTTCTTGCAGCCATGGCGTGGTCGGATTCTCTTGCCCCATTACAGATCTGAGCCTCAGACGCTAAACTCTTTTTATGTTAGAATCAATTAATCAGAATCTTGATTAATTTTATTTTTTCTTTTGCTTTCTATTTTACGAAATTACTATAGTATCCTTTGCCTTTGCCAATAGAAAAATCGGGTCTTGAAAAATGTGTTAAAACCAGGGGCAAACAAGAAAGCTGGACACCTACTATATATATATATATATATATATATATGTGTAGGCCCGAGGAATTGATGGATGGAAGCTCAGAAGAGAAGAGTGAGGGTTTTCAGTGAGATATGGGAGTTCTTAAAGGGTGGTTGCCCCTCTCTGTTAACCCCATGATTTCTTCCATTAATCAACAGCCCTTGAATAAACTGAAGAAACAATGTTAAGCAAGCTTTACCAAACACCTTCTATACTTCCCCACGCATACACACACATATATATGACTCTCTCTCTCTCTCTCTATGATGTGAAGGGGCTGTGATGATGATTCTTGATTCTTCTGAGCTAATGGATCGGGCAAATGGACAGACAAACCTGTATCTTGGCGGGGCGACCCGGATGGCATCTGGTTTTGGGGTGGGTGGGTGTGGGTTTACTCTACCGGATGCAACCGTTGGTTTTGCAGCCATGGCGTGGTTGAAATCTCTTTGCCTGATCAGTACCATGGATCTGAGCCTCACTTTCACTTCCCCTCATTTTTTTTATTTTTTTTTTGAATTCTGGATTTTTATTTTTTCTTTTCTTTTCTATTATCTTCCTTTTCTTTTCATTTTTTCTTTTAAATGTCGATTGAGTTCTTTTGAGGATTAATTTAATAGATTACAGTATATATAATTAATAATTAATTAATTATCGTATGATTAGGGGATATTAATAAATTGGGTGGAAGCACAATTGAAATTTGGAAACTTAAACTTCAATTATGCTTTTAATTTATTTTATTTTATTTTAATAGAAGCACAACTTAATATTGCATTTTCATTTATAATTGTGATTTTAATAATAATTATATATTTAATAATTAGATAATTTTTAGATAATAATTATAATATTGAATATATATATTATAAAAAATTTAAAAAATATAATAATAATAAAAAATACTAAAAATGACCATCAGTGTCACAAGTATATCGGTAGCACTATCGTCTATTTCGACGTCCACCCTCAACAACAACAACAGTATCAGTATCATTTGATTGATTTTGGATCGAATTATCAATATATGTACTATAATTTTAATTTAAATTCGGTCGACCTGATAAAGTTGTGGATATCAACTCTCCACGATCATGATACACATTGTCTAGACGTGGAAATGAAACAAGTGAGACAATAAGCTATTCACATTCAAAATCGTATCATATCTAGATGTGAAAATGCAACAGACGAGACAATAAACTCTCAACATTCAGAATCATATCATGTACTAATTTAATAGTTTATTGTAAATAGAATACGATTTTGGATGTGGCTCTCAACATTCAGAATCATATCATGTACTAATTTAATAGTTTATTGTAAATAGAATACGATTTTGGATGTGGAGAGTTTATTGTCTCACTTGTTTCATTTTCACATTTAGACAACGTGTATTATGATTGTGGAAAGTCGACATCCACAACTTCATTAGGTCGGCCGAATTTTAATTTAAACTATAGTACATATATTGATGATTCGATTCAAAATCAGTCAAATGATACTGATACTGTTGTTGTTGTTGAGGTGGATGTCGAGATAGATGATAGTATTACCGATATACTTGTGGCACTGATGATCATTTTTAATATTTTTTATTATTCTTGTATTTTTTAAATTTTTTATAATGTATATATCTAATATTGTAATTATTATCCAAAAAAATTAACCGCATAATTATTAAATGTGTGATTATTATTAAAATCACAATTATAAATGAAAGCGCAGTACTAAATTGTGCTTTCATTAAAATAAAATAAAAAAAATTGAAAGCGAAAACTTCAATTGCGCTTTCACGCAATTAATTAAATTCCTCTAATTATACGATAATTAATTAATTATTAATTATATATATTATTAAATTAGTCTTCTTTTAAGTTAATTAATTATTTGGTCCAATTAATTAAAAGTTTTGTCTGTTGATTCTATGGACACTTTTTTTTATTCGAAATTTGGAGCACCAATTTTAGTATTTGTGGGAATTTTTTTCCGTTGTTTGTTAAAAAAAAAACCATTAAATTTGTGTATTTGTGTTGTTTCTGTAATGATACAATTTTTTGTCATTGGTTTTTATTTAATCTTTTTATGTGAATCTAATTTAGCATTGCCCCCCTAAACTTTACACCAAGTAACATTTTCCCCTCCTCAACTTTAAAAAATAGGCAGGTACCGCCCCCGCGTGATTGAACCATAAACAAAAAAAAATTAAGAATGAACTTTATTTGTGAATGAAATGATTGTACTGTACATAAGTCACTTCCCAACTAATTGAAGATTTAAATATCATTTCAATTTGTATATAGTTTCTCTAAATTTGACAACGATTAACATAATTTATATTTAAAAAAACATATGATCAATATTTTACATAAAAAATATAAATGCACAATGAAATAGAATCCAAGACAAAATTTGGTCAGAAGATATATTTAACAATATTCTGTTGAATCACGGTTATAGATTGGGGGAAAAAAAAGGAAGTGAAATACTAAAAATATTTATAAAAAAAAAAGGAAGTGAAATACTAAAAATATTTAGAGGGTGTTTGAAACCATTCTAAATGGATTTTTAGACATGAAAATTTATTTGTAAAAAAAGTTATGTATTTGATAAATATTTTTAAATGAGCTTTTAAAATAAGTTATTTTTCCAAAAGTCCATTATGAATAAGTGTAAATTTATGATTTTTGAAATTCTTTTCTTACATTTATACTAAATGACATTAAAGTACATTTTTATCAAACACTTAACAATAATTATAAACACTTTTTAAAAAAATTCATATTAAAAAATTCATTTTATAGATGAATTTTTATTTTAAAAATGTTTCTAAAACTTTATATTATTACAAGTAGATACCTTTGAACAAGCTGTTGAGTTTTTAAAAATTAAAAATTAGCAACACTTTTTAAAATTCAAAAGATGGGAATTTTTATTGTGGATTAATTGCCATTATCTTATGTGGAAATCAAAGTAAATTCCTGGGAGATATTTGAAAAGAAAACGAAAAGGGTTTTAAAGCATTTATGGAGTTTTTCCTGATAATATAAGTATGAAATACTAATATTTATTATTAATTAATCAAGGGTGAATTTCTAGTTAGTTATATACAATACACAAAAGTTCAGTATTTAATACATATTATTAATTTTTATTAAAAGTTATAGTTAAAAAATCAGTTAAAATATAAAAATGAATAATATATAAATTCGTAGACATATGAATAAAATAAAAAAATATAAAATATTATTTCGAGCAAAAATAAGGTTTATTTTAATATTGTTTTTATATAATTTTTTTATTTATTTGCAATTATGCAAAAAGTATTTTATATGTATTTCTCTATTATTTAATTTATAATTATGATATAATTAGAATACAACTGTTTAATAATAATTAATTGAAATTTGTAAAATTATTAGAATTTCAATTTTTAACTTATATGATATTCCATTAATACTTATTGGATTATATATGTAACAACCCTTAACCTAACTATAGAGTCTAAATAAGTTGATACAGTTAAGTCAAGAAATGTTAATTTTTTTCATTTGACTAGAGTTATGGTTTTAATAAAAGTTCCCATTTTTAGCTATAAAAGAAAGAGTTTGAATCGTTTTAAACACACTATATACATATATTAAAATTGAGTACATCTGTTTACAAAACTATAATAGAGCGACTTATTTAAAAACAAAATCGAGTTTTCAAAATATGATAAAAACAACTCGAAGTATGGCATATGAACAAGTTTCTGTCCGGTCGCTCTGGAGACTCAATCAACCTCTAAACCTGTACATTTTCACTTGCATCACATGAATCTAATGAGCTAAAGGCTCAGTAAGGTGAAACTGATGTAATAACAAATAACATATATGCACATCTCATAAATCATTAAATACATTATTTTATTTAATAACTTTCATTCATAAATCATTCTTTAGGGCCCTTAAAGTGTGGTACCTAACTAATAAAGATATACCGTGGTTTTCGGAACCTGTTTATAATGATTGGTCAATAAGAGAACTAATACGGGGTTTCCATATTTGGTCTTTCAACCTCAGGTATTAGCCGTATTCTATCTCATTCATTATGGCTTTCCTATACCGATTTTTCAATCTCAAGTATTTGCCACCATTTGTTGGGTCTGTCGGTCCCTTGTCTACCCGACCATCAATCGAGTACCATACTTCATTTTCAAAAATCTCATTATATTCTTAATAATGTCATGTTTCATGAACCATAAATGCATCAAACATTACATCATTTGACAAATAATAACAATCACATTAATATATGAACAATATTATATGATTCTTGTGATACAATAAATGAAAGCTTCAACTTACCTCAAGTCCACTTTGTGCGAAGTGAAAAGATCAATCTCTTTGGAAGATAGAATATGTTAAAGGCCTAACATAATCAAATCATGTACTATTTAATATCCTTTTTATAAATCATTTAGTCTATTCTAATTAAAATCATATAAACTTTTCAATCTTTTGTAAACAATTTCATATCAATTACATAACCTTAAAAACAATGCATACTTCATATTTTACTACTAATTCAAGACATTAAACATTAGGGTAGTCATTAAATAACTAATAATTCAAACATAATTATTAGGGCAGCCCACAAAATATGAACACAATCCGAATTAAAATGACGTAAACTTGGTTCTAACTTAAATTGATTCTAACCTTCAATTAAGAAAACTATTTGTTATTGTTCACAATCATTTATAGGCACCTTCAAACACAATATAAGCATTACAAAATCAATAAAACAAGTAAATTAAATAATTTCACAAAACTATCAATTTTGCTAAAAACTAGCTTAACTAGTTTAGTTTTGGCTTCAAGTATAACTTACTTAAGTTTTCAATCATACAAAAACATACTAAAATATGTAATCATCTAAGATACTACAAATTCATCATAAGAAATATTGAAAAAGAATATACCTTTATTAAGTTGGAATTAAGATTCAAAATCAATAGTTTTCAAGTTTAAAATGGTGGAAACTTGTTCTAGTTTGTGTTCTATGGATTCCTATGGATTGAATTCAATTTTTGTGAGTGTGAGAGTGTAGAAATTTGGGAGAAACTTAGGAGAATAAGGGTTGGTCGTTTTTGAGGTACTTCCACAAGAAATATGGATGAAAATAATTTGTTTGACATTTCAAAGAGAGGTAAGTGAATGGTGATGATTGGTTGCATCATGTTTGGTGTCTTTTCATGCCAAAAGCCATGTTCATGGGCTAAGGAGATGACAAAAATTGATGCTTTGGTGTTATAATCAAGTGAAATGCGGTTTAGAATAGTTTTATACAACCTAGTCAACCAACAATCAAATTGCACCATTTTGCATATTTTTAGTTCTTAACCAAATGTAATATAGTTCAAGTAAATATTTAGGCAATTAATCACTTAACATATAACTAGTATAGAGAAATACAAATAATTCATTTCATGGCCATTCAATACATTAATTTTCCTTAACCGAGATACCGAGCTTTTCACTGCAAAAAGGCACTTAAGGAATATGTTAAATTAAGAAACGAAAGTTTGATCTTATATTTCATGTACTAATGCATGTTAAAGCATAACTGAAGCATATAATAATAATTATTCATGTTCGTGCAATCATGCTATTTATATGCCATAATTACATAATGCATATTGATTAGATGCATATTAATGCAATATGCTTATTATTGGCTATATAGGAGAGAATTGAGAATTGGGCATTACAATCCTTCATTCCTTATAAAAAATTCATTCTTGAAATTTGACGTATCAAATAATTCTGAATACTTGCTCTGCATTTCTTCTTCTATTTCCCATATGGCCTCTTCTACATAATGATTCCTCCATAATATTTTAACAAATCGAATCTTTTCGTTCTCAACTCTTTTTCCTTCTGATCCAGAATTTGCACTGGTTTCTCTTCATAAGCTAAATCAAGAGTCAATTTCAACGATTCATAACTCAACACATGGGAAGGGTTTGAAATGTACTTTCTCAACATAGACACATGAAAAAATATTGTAAACACTAGATAATGATGGAGGTAAGGTCACTTTATAAGCTTTATCACCAACTCTTTCGAGAATTTTGAATAGACCGACATACCTTGGGCTGAGTTTTTCTTTCTTTCCAAATCTCATTACACCTTTCATGGGAGCTACTTTTAAGAACACATGATCCCCAACAGCAAACTCTAGATCTTTTCTCCGTTTATCTGTATAACTTTTTTGTCTACTTTGCACGATTTTCATTCTCTCCCGTATCTCCTCCACTACCATAGCGGTATGTTCAACTATTTCTGGACCAAGTAGGCTTCGTTCTCCAACTTCATCCCAATGAACTGGAGATCTACATTTCCTTCCATATAATGTTTCATAAGGCGCCATTCCAATTGTTGATTAACATCTATTATTATAAATAAACTCCACTAATGGAAGTTTAGCATCCCAACTCCCTTGAAATCTAGCACACAAGCTCTTAACATATCATCTAATATTTGAATAACCCTCTCTGATTTCCCATCACTTTGTGGTTGAAACGCTATACTGAATGCAAGTTTCGTTCCCATGACACTGTGTAAGCTCTTCCAAAATATAGATGTAAACTTAGGATCTCTGTCAGATACTATTGAAACTGGCACCCCATGTAATCTGACTATCTCTTTAATATATTATTGAACATACTGGTCCATATTGTATGTGAATTTCACTGAAAGAAAATGGGTTGGTTTAGTTAATCTATCAACAATCACCCATATGGAATTATACCCCTTTTGTGTTCTAGGTAATCCAAGCACAAAGTCCATTGTAATGTGCTCTCATTTCCACTCTGGAATCAACAAAGGCTTCAACAACCCTGATGGTCTTTGATGTTCAATCTTAACTTGTTGACAAGTTAGACATTCAGCCATAAATTTTGCTCTCTCTCTCTCTCTCTCTCTCTTTATTTTAGGCCACCAATAATGTTGTTGTAAGTTCTTATATATTTTTGTGCTACATGGGTGTACTAAGTAAGGAATAGTATGAGCTTCTTCTAAAATATCTCTTTTCATGGCCTTGTCAAACGGCACACACAGTCTCCCTTTATATCGAATAATCCCATCATCAGTAACAGAGTAGTCTGGCCTCTTTCCAGCCTCAATCATTCTTTTCAATTTACACAAATGCATGTCCACCTTTTGACCTTCTCTGATTCTATCTTGAAGTGTAGGTCTCAACACTAAGACTGACAACGAACACTTTTTCTCTTTAGGTACAATTTCAAACTTTAATCTCTACAAATCCAGTAATATTGACTTTTTTATAACAAAAAGAGAAGACGTGGATTTTCTGCTCAATGCATCTGCACCTACATTCGCTTTACCAGGATAATAGTTGATCATACAATCATAATCCTTCACAAGTTCTAACCATATTCTTTGTCTCATATTCAACTCTTTTTGGGTAAAGAAGTATTTCAAACTCTTATGATCTGTGTATATCTCACACTTCTCACCATACAAATAATGTCTCCAATTTTTCAAGGCAAAAACCACAAAAACCACAGCAGCAAGTTCCAAATCATGGGTTGGATAATTCTTTTCATAATCCTTTAATTGCCTTGAAGCATAGGCAATAACCTTCCTATTTTGCATCAAAACAGCACCCAAACCATTTTTTGAAGTGTCGCTATACACCACGAATCCACCAATTCCAGTTAGAATGGTAAGAACAGAAGTTGTAGTCAATTTATATTTCAGTTCTTGAAAACTTCTTTCACAAGATCGGTCCACAAGAACTTCACATTCTTTCTTGTCAACATTGTCATTAGAGTTATTATCTTTGAAAACCCCTTAACAAATCGTCGATAATACCCTACTAATCCCAAGAAACTCCTTACTTCTGATACATTTGTTGGTGTTGGCCACTTAATGACAGCTTCTACCTTGCCCGGATCAACAGAAATGCCATCTTTGGATACTATATGACCTAGGAATATCACTTGCTCAAGCCAAAACTCACACATCTTGAATTTAGCGTACAACTGATTTTCCTTAAGAACCTGCAGCACAATCTTCAAATGTTCTTTGTGCTCTTCTTTATCCCATGAATAAATTAGAATATCAACAATAAACACAATCACAAATTTATCAAGATATTGCTTGAACACCATATTCATTAGATCCATAAAAACTGCAGGGGCATTGGTTAAACCGAAAGACATCACTATAAATTCATAATTTCCATACCTTGTTCAGAATGCAGTCTTTAGTATGTCTTCTTCCTTGATCTTCAATTGATGATACCCATAGCGCAAATCAATCTTAGAAAATACAGATGCTCCCTGCAATTGATCAAACAAATCATCTATTCTTGGGAGTGGATACTTATTATTGATTGTTACTTTATTCAACTCTTTATAATCAATGCACAACCGCAATGTACCATCCTTTTTTTTCACGAACAACACAGGTGCATAAAACTAGGGCGAATAAAACCCTTATCAAACAATTCTTGCAATTGAACTTTTAACTCTTTCAATTCTGTTGGTGCCATTCGGTATGGTGCTTTAGAAATAGGAGTAGTTCCTGGCATAACATCAATCACAAATTCAATCTCTCGATTCGGTGGTAGTCCCGGTAAATCATTTGGAAATACCTTAAGAAATTCTTGAACCACATCTACATTTTCTGGCTTCAATTGTACTTCAACTGAGGTGTCCAGAATACTTGCCAAATATCCAACACAACATTTATTCAACATCTTTTGAGTTTTCAAAGCAGATATAATTGGTAAGGACCATGAGAATAAGGTACCACTAAATACAAACTGTTCTTCTCCAGGTGGCTGAAAAATCACAATCTTCTTGTTACAATCAATTGTTGCATGATATTTGGTAAGCACCTAGAATAACCTCAAATTTTGGCATCGATAAAATAACGAGATCTGTATAGAGAGTCCTATCACTAATCTGAATAGAACAAGCCCTTAACATTTGGTTGAAATTTATTTCTTCCCCGGATGGAACAATCACACTGTACCTTACTTTTAATAAATTTGGTGTAATGCCCATTTTTCTCACAAATGCACGTGATGCAAATGAATGCGTAGATCCAGAATCTATCAATGTAATTGCAGGTATCCCAGAAATTAAAATAGTACATGTGACTACAGAAGCATCTGCATTGACTTATTCTTGTGTCATTGCATACACTCTCCCCTAAACTTTCCCCTGTACTGTTGGGCAATCCTTTGCTATATGTCCAGGTTTTTTACACTTATAACAACGATTAGTACCATTATAGCATTCCTCAAAATGATTCTTCCCACACTTAGCACATTTAAGCCTTTCAACTGTAGAAGAATGACGTAAACTTAGTTCTAACTTAAATTGATTCTAACCTTCAATTAAACAAACTAATTGCTATTGTTCACAATCATTTGTAGACACCTTCAAACACAATATAAGCATTACAAAATCATAAAAAACAAGTAAATTAAACAATTTTACAAGACTATCAATTTTGCTAAAAACTAGCTTAACTAGCTTTGTTTTGGCTTCAAGTGTAACTTATTTAAGTTTTTAATCATACAAAAACATACTAAAATATGTAATCATTTAAGATACTATAAATTCATCATAAAAAACATTGAAAAAGAATATACCTTTATTAAGTTGGAATTAAAATTCAAAATCAACGGTTTTCAAGCTTAAAATGGTGGAAACTTGTTCTAGTTTGTGTTCTAGGGATTCCTATGGATTGAATTCAATTTTTGTGAGTATGAGAGTGTAGAAATTTGGGAGAAACTTAGGAGAATAAGGGCTGGTTGTTTTTGAGATACTTCCACAAGAAATATGGATAAAAATGATTTCTTTGACCTTTCAAAGATAGGTAAGTTGAGGGTGATAATTGGTTACATCATACTTGGTGTCTTCCCATGCCAAAAGCCACGTTCATGGGCTAAGGAGATGACAAAAATTGATATTTTGGTGTTATAATCAAGTGTAATACGGTTTAAAATGGTTTTATGCAATCTAGTCAACCAACAATCAAATTGTACCATTTTATATATTTTTAGTTCTTAGCCAAATGTAATATATTTCAAGTAAATATTTAGGCAATTAATCACTTTAGCATATAACTAGTATGGAACAATACAAATAATTCATTTCATGACCATTCAATAAATCAATCTTCCTTAACCGAGATACCGAACTTTTCACTACAAAAAGGCACTTAAAGAATATGTTAAATCAAGAAACGAAAGTTTGAACTCATATTTCATGTATTAATGCATGTTAAAGCATAATTGAAGCATATAATAACAATTATTCATGTTCGTGCAATCATGCTATTTGTATGTCATAATTCCATAATGCATATTGATTAGGTGCATATTAATGCAAGATACTTATTATTGGTTACGTAGGAGAGAATTGAGAATTGAGCATTATAATATACTTATAAAACAACTTCTAAATATTTTTTAGAATATTTTTAAAATATTATAAATATTTATTAAAATAAAATATTATTCTTCAAAAATATATTATCCTGAATAAATATAATAACATATACTAAACTATGGAATATTATTGAGCTGCCCTTTTGAACTATTTGGTATCACTTTGCTCCCTCAAACTGTAAAATATATTTACAGTTTGCCACCTTTAATCAAGAAATATATTTGATTTTCTACTTTTATTCTTCTTTCCAATATATTTGAGAAAATATAAAAAATATCAAACTCTATTTGCATTTAAAAAACTAACCAACTATAAAATAATATAGTTGAATTTTAGATTTAATTTACTATGCAAAACAATATTTTTTGTTTAATAAATTGTTTTAATTCTAAATTATTATAGATAGTTGTTAAATAATTTTAACATTTATACATTATTTTGAAAATATGCACACACATAATTTTAGATATTTTAAAAGTGAACAATCTAAAAAAAATAAAGACTGAATTATTTGTATTTCTATTCAGATATCTGTAAAATAGAAGTAATTGACTATTCAACATTCTCATATAAATTTTTCTTTAAAAAAAATGTATATAATGAAGTCTATTATAAAACAATTCAGTTGTGAATATATATATTTTTTTCATGTACAACACCACCGACCACACAGCCAATCTATGGTGAGGACCTAGGCTACCACTCTTGTCTGCCACCTCAACCCCCACTCGAGGCCCGTCAAAGGAGGGGCAAAACAAGGGACAATAATGGCAGACAAGAATGAGGGTTACAAAGATCAGTAGTATTCATCAGTCCCCACTGTAGAGTACTGAATCAAGAATCAAAATCAGCTCAGATTGGAAGAATGAGGGTTTACAGAGAGACATATGGGAATTCTTTAAGGGTGGTTGCCCCTCTCTCTCTCTACACTCCCCATGATTTCTTCAATTTACTTGAGAAAAAAAGAAAAAAAAATCAACAGCCCTTGAAGAAAACAAGAATATGAAACTGGATTTTGTACTTCCATTCGCACAAACTCAGTTTTCTGTGTTTGTGTTTGTTTGATTGTGTTTTGAAGGGTTGATGCCCTTTTTGCATATGGCTTATGACTCTTTCTTGGCTGCCTACACTCCTGTACGTTATTATTATTATTATTATTATCATCTGGACTTGGAACTTTGCTGGGGCTGTGATGATTTTTCTTGATTCTCTATCTGAGCTGGTGAATCGGGCAATGAGACTACCCGGCCCGTATCTTGGCGGGGCGACCCTGATGGCTTCTGTGTTTTCGCAAGCAACCGGTGATTCTGCAGCCATGGCGTGGTTGGATTCTCTTTGCCTGTTCAAAAAGTTACAGATCTGAGCCTCATTTGTATTTCTTTTCTATTTTTTTTTTGTGTTTTCGATATTAATTTTTATTTTATTATTTTTTAATTTTTTGGGGTCACGGCGGTTGAGTACTGACGGAGCATTGAGTTTGCAGTGTTAAAAATTCCCACGAATATTTTAGAAATCTAGAATTCTATTTAAAAATTTGTTACATGTATTTCAATAATTCACTCTATTGTAGGCGACATAAACTTTTGGTTTTAAATATTGATTTATTTAAAGTCTATCTTTTGGGATACAAATTTGGCAATTCAATAATTTAATCTTCTTAGAAACTATGTAATATATTTTTTTTACTATAAATTTTTTAATTGACTGCCTTATGAAAAATGGAATATTTTAGGACAATTTTTGTTTTGGTAGAATATCTAAATGCGTTTAGAGATACTATATCCAATTACTGTAGGTGATAGAGGAGTCAAAAAAGAAAATCATGTAAAAAAAAAAAGATTGTGGGAGTATTTCAATTTCACTCCTAAGACTTAATATTATACTTTCTTGATTTATCTAATTTGATTTGATATGAAGTTTCATATGATAATTAAAATAATATAATTCTGAATATATTTATAAAATTATCCATATAATAATGTTCAAGAATTAATCATGTTATAGTATTTATTTAAGTGAGAGGCTGCTTTATAAGAAAAGAATTTTCAATTTAAAAAAATAGATTTTATTTCAAGACGTTTTTCAAAAAAGGAAATTGTAATCATAAATTTATGATATCGGAAATATATTTATATATAAAAATAAACGTAATTTAGATATTTTTTCTATCCTGTAAAAGGTGGCACGTTTCTTGAAATAAAAAAAAAAAACAAATTTTGGTCATTTTGTTTGACAATCACTTTTTAATTTTTTAAAAATATAAAACCTATACAAAATTAAATTATTCTAAAAACTTTCCATTTAAAATAAAATTACATGATAATTAATTGAAAATTAATTAAAGAACGAATTTTGTTGGCCGTCTAATTGGTTTTTGTCATATTTGATGATCAATAGATGGCCAAAAATATTTTTGTTTTCCATCACATTTGAAATTAATTAATGTACTAATTTATAGTAAGAGGTAAGTATTTGGAGATAAATGAGAATAAAAAACAGAGACAGTATTCTATAAGTTTGATCAAAATTGTTGTGTTACAATTATTAGTCAAGGGTGTTGGGTTCTTAACAAAATATTAAAACTTAATTAAATAATTTTTAAAATATCGTAGAATAGGTGAGGTTTAAATTTTTATGACAAAATGTTATACAGTGTAACACTTTTTATTTTTATTTTTTATTTTTTATCCAAATTATTTAAAATATTAATCAAATAACGTTTTGACCAAATCATTACTCGAGTTAACGCCAAGCCAAAGCGTTATCTTTTAAGCAAATTTAGACTTTGCCAAAGCGTTACTTTGGCAAAGTCCAAATTTGTTTTTTGTATTTTTTTTTAATTTAAGTAATGTAATTTTATATATATATAATTATTAATTAAAATATGTTAATTATATATATAATTATTAATTAAAATTTAACTAAAGGTTAAATTTTTTTATTATATAAATGAATAGAGTAATCAAATTAAACATATTATATATACTTAATTTGATATATAAATGAATAGAGTAATCAAATTAATTATATATAATATTTTAATTAGATTACTCTATTCATTTATATAATAAAAAAAATTAATTTTTGATTAAATTTTATTTAAAATTTAAAATTTTTATATTTACGTTATTAATAGTACAATCACACACAATATGAATAAATGACATATATATATATATATATATATACAATTGGCACATTTTAATAATAATAATATATATATATATATATAATTACATTACTTAAAATAAAAAAAATAATTAAAAAAAAATTGGACTTTGCCAAAGTGTTACATCATGTATCGCTTTGGCAAAGTCCAATTTGCTTAAGTGTTATCCGAGTTTACGCTTTGGTTTGGCGTTATATCGAATAATGCTTTAGTCAAAGCATTACTTGAAGTAACACCGTTAAATAGTTCGGATGAAAAATAAAAAATATTATATTATCTAATGTTTTATCATAAAAATTTAAGTCGCACCTATTTCATAATATTTTGAGAATTATTTAATTAAATTATAATATTTTGTTAAAATTTCAAAGTGTTCATTATTCAGTTTTATAGTTGAGAAGGGGGGTGGGGGGTTGTTTGGAGGAATGTGAAATTGTAGGGTAAAGTGTCATTTAATCAAAGAACAAGAATAATGAGGGATAAAGAAGAACATACTAAATTACTAAAACACCCTGCGTGCACAACTCCACACAATCTACGTTCCAACTTTTTAATTTCTGAGAGGTGGAGCAAGGCCGCGGCGCCCACCTGCCTGCCACCTCAACTCTTCCCGAGGCCCCTAAAACCACAGTCAGAAAGGTAAATAAGGAAAAATTCCAAAACACCAAGCTTAACAAAAATTTTCATTAATTTAAAAAAATTAAATTTAGATATATTTTTTTATTTTAATAAAATTTAAAATTATATTCGAACTCATCTTAAATTAATATAAAAAATAAAAATATATATATATATATATATAAATATATATTATATATAAATTAAATAATTTATATACATTTATTGTTCAAATTCAATTTAATTAATTATAAATTTAAATTTAAATATAAAATAAAATAAAATTTAATAAAAAATTAAATTAAAATGCTATCGATTCGATTAGTTTCGTTACATCTTTAAATTTTGTGCAACAACCCATAAAAACACGGTCAAAGGAGGGGCAAATAAGGAAACAAAAATCCAAGACCACCACCATATTAGTGAATCCCACTAATTCAAGAATCAATATCATCAGCTCAGAAGAGGAAAAATTTGGATTGCAGAGAAATATATGGGAATTCCAAAAGGGTGGTTGCCCCTCTCTGTATACACCCCATGATTTCTTCAATTTACTCGGAAAAAATAAACTAACAGCCCTTGAAGCAAGAGAAAGAACAGCCAATGTTGAACTAATCAGCTGTGTGTGTGTGTGCGCGTTTTTGAAGGGTTGATGCCCATAGGCATACGCCATGATTTCCAGTCTGTCTGTTATCTATATCTATACATTGTTATGGGGCTGTGATGATGATTCTTGATTCTTTCTGAGCTGATGAATCGGGCATTTAGACAACCCCGCCCGTATCTTGGCGGGGCGACCCGGATGGCCTGCGATTTTGAGGGTACTTCTTTTTTTTTCCTTCAATTGCTTGCAACCGTTGATTCTGCAGCCATGGCGTGGTGGCAGTCTCTTTGCCTGTTCATAAATCAACAGATCTGAGCCTCATTTTCTTTAATTATTTTTGGATCTTCTTGATATGGTATACAAAATTTTAATCATTTTTTTTTAATTTTCTATCTTTTTCTTTATTTTCTTGATCTATTTTTTTCTGGTAATCATGAATTTGCTATATTTTTCATCATTTCTATTTATTTTCTTGATCCATTTTAGGGAGTTATCATGAATCTTTTATTCTATTGGATTCATGGATCTTGGCTGTAATATTATTTCAGCAAGTACCTTATATAGTTTTATTTTTTAAAAATATAAAAATGGAAAAGTTATAAACCCTTTAATGTTTGATTTTAGTATTTATACATTCCTCGACTGAATTTTTTACCAAATATTCTAAAATAATTTTTAAATTCGCAACAAAGCCCTTTAGATGACAATTTTAAGGAGTAGGATCTTGGACAAAATTTTGTTCGCTCACTGAAATTTGTGATATATATATTTTTATTTCAGTACATCATGTCAATATTTAATAATTAATTTGTATAAACCATTATTATAATTTGTATACTCAATTATTATCAGCTATCATGATGAATAATTAACTAAATATTATCATTAAAGTACATATTTTTTTTTTCGATTTTAGTAAAATATAATCTAATGAATGCTGTCCTTCAAAACTATTTATTTAAGAAAATAGTATTCACTTCATCAAAAGAGCTCAATAACTATGCCAATATTCACTCCAAATTAATAAATTTATTGTAACTTATTTTGGAATTTATCTTTTGAGGAGAAATGAGGTGGTGATTTTTTTTATAGTAGGATATTGACTGTTTCCTAATTCTTCAATAAAAAAAAATTGAGCATAATGCAATATTTAATAAAAAATTCTATTACAATATACCCCTTTTACCCCTATAGGAAAAATCATTCTATTTTTGCCTCTTTTCATTTGATAATTTATCTTTCATAGGCCTTGTTTGGTTTGCAGGATCCAACACAATCAAAATTTGGTTTCATCGACAAGGTCTCATAATAAAATATTGGGACAATGGTAAATACCATCCAGCTTGATAAAAGATCATGTCAAAGAGGTGTGGTAAGACATTTTATGGACCTTATAAGGGTTAAAAGACAATTTTGACCTTTAAAAAATCAAGACAGTGACATCCTACCCATTTTAGTGGTGGTGGAATTGATCAAGTGAAGTTGAAGGAGACGACGAAAGAGGAATAAAATTATATAAGAAAATCAATAAGCAAAAAAAAAAGTCTTAAGGGTCTAATTGTCAAATTACAATCGGTACCCTTATTTGTCTCCTATCTAGTTTAAACCATTCAACCACAAAATTAAATTAAATTATATAAATGACCCCCAAAAACAATCACAAATTCTATTCCTATACAAGTATCTAATTACATTCGGCACAGCAAACGAGACCATAGTGTAAAAAGTAAAAACACTGTAATGAGAAAGTCTAATTACCATAATACCCTCGCTTATTGGACCCGCTTTCAATTCGTAGAGCAGCATAAAAGTGGTCCAAATGGGGGACAAAAGGAAAACAATTGACAGAAATTACCAGGGCAGAAAAAAGCTCAGAAGAGAAGAATGAGGCAAGAGGGAAGATTTGGGAATTCTTCAAGGGTTGTTGCCCCTCTCTCTTTGCCTGTGATTTCTCCATTAACAAAAAATCCAACAACCCTTTTCTAATTTATTTATATATTTATATGCGTACATATAACTATTTCCATATACAAACACACACAACAAGAGAAAGAGAGAGAGAGAGAAATGGGATCTTCTTTTCTGGGACTGATTTAGTCCCCTTCGTCCACTGATCCAAACAAATCCTTAAGCTGTGGGGCTGTGATGATGTTTCTTGATTCTTCTGAGCTTTTAATCCGGATAATGGGGGGAAACCCGGCCCGTATCTTGGTGGGGCGACCCGGATGGCATATGAGATTTGAGGGCTGCTGTGCTCTCTTATCTCGCATGCAACCAGTGGTTTCGCAGCCATGGCGTGGTGGTGTTTCTCTTGTCCGTCCTTAAACAGATCTGAGCCTCATTATTATTTTTTATATTCACATTTCTGGAAATTGTTGGATATTTATTTTTTGACTTTTTTCAAATTTATTAATAACAATTTTTGTCTTCAAACCTGAAATGGCAGCCATATTAATTATGGCTTAATTACAAACTATTTGTCCATGAATTAAGAGGTTAAACACAAGCAATTCAGTAAAATGTTAGGTAAGAGCAAGATTTTCTGACAAGTTTTAGAGCTACATTACACTATTTTAGTCTAATTAAATTTAGATGTTTTAATATTATTAAATACAAATAAAATTTAATTTATTTTTAATATTTTTTAAATGAATTAAACAGAGGGATTAAATCAGAAAGCACTTTTTTGTTTTTTTGAAGAGGTTGAAATGTATATTTTCATAGTTTGAGAGGACAAAATGACACCAATCATACAATAAAAATGAAATACTTTCCGATTTCTGAATTCTAACTTCAATTATTGTTGTCTGCAAATACTCTTGTAAAATCGAACTTAATAGTGGGCTAAGCTGATGATAATTGCACTTTTAGTACAAGCTAGTTTTCTTTTAAACTAACAAATTTGCAAGAATGGCAAAGAATGTGAAAATTGATTTAAATGTATATTCAAGCAATTTTGGGAAGTGTATGAAATAAATGTATATGTTCAATTGTAAGAGATGATGTGGATTATAGATACATCGTGTTGCACATATACAAATGTAAAAATACGAATACAATAGGATACTGCAGGACGATAAGTATATATAAATATATATGTACAGTATGTTGATTATTCATGAAAATGCAAGGTGATTATCGTAAATGTAATAAGCATTTCCTTAATTTCCAACTTCTTGTAAACTTGAATAGTTTGTTCTAAAGAAAATTTGAATTTTAAATATCTATTCAAGTGGGTCAATTATTTTAGCATAACTTGACCTGTTTATTATTATTTTAAATTTTTTATTTTAATTCGAGTTTCATTACCTATTTTACTTTGACTAAGTGCATGTAATTTATAATTAAATATTTATTTAAAAAAATATTTTATATAATTAATGTTTATATATAATGTGAAATAACGATGAAACACCAACTTGCATATAAATTAATTTTAAATATGGTAATAGCATAAAATTGTCAAATTATCGAGACTCGCTTCATCAAGTTTTTTAAAAATTTGGAATGTTAGATCCGCATTGGACCGTTAAATTCTTTTTATAATTTTAAAAATATTTAAATATATATTTTTTAAAAAAAGATATTTTAAAATTTTTTTACATAAATACATATATATTTGGTTTGTGATCTTTGGTTTTCTTTTTCTTTTTTTAATTCCCTTTAATCGCATGCAACCGGTGATTCTGCAGCCATGGCGTCCCCGCATTATATTTGCCTGTTCATAAATCAACAGATCTGAGCCTCGTTTTCTTGTAGGCTTTTTCATTTTGAAAAGTGCCGGTGGATTTTTCTTTTGGGGAATCTGGTATTATTTTTAAATAAATGAAATTTGGTAATTTGATGAATATAAATAAAAATTAGGCTCTAGCATTTCTCATTTGTTGAATATGTACAATAATCTAAATAAATTCAATCTAAAATGT